>JAUEKZ010213551.1:2074-18522 GCA_031471865.1 Melibe leonina
CAACATCGTGGATAACAGGCAGATGAAAACAAAACACTGTAACACAAGTCACTTACTCAAATTCTATTAGACAAACAAAAAAACCCCACTATTTTTTTCTTGCCCTTTACTTACTAAGCCCTGTACAGTTAGCTTTACAAACGTCCATCCTCGCTGACCCTTGGCATCAAGTGTCTATATGAAGTCTGAAAACTACTTTACTTATCAATCATCAGAGACATACTATAAAATTAGTGAATGTGACACTGAAATTGTATTTGTCTACTGAAAAGTAGAATGCGTAGAGACATGAAAAGTCTTTAAAAATATAATCTTTTAATCAGCATTTTAAGTTTTCTTACATTAAAAAAATCTTGATCGATGGAATGCTATTCTTGTTTGGCACAGTCACATGCATAATTAAATAATAAGTGTGTGATATTAAAAAGCATCATTCTCTTTCCTTCTATTCCTGCTGCTATGTCTTCAACATTTATAAGATGGCAGATGAAATCCAAAAGATTAATTATGCAAAAATGTTTTGTTTTGGAGATAAAAATATTATACAATGACGCTGAAACTTCTTTGACATAAGGTTGATAACAGCAACAATACTAATACTATACATACAATCTAACGTTGAACATGCATGGCAGTCCTTGTCACAGATCCCCTGTCCAAAACTTAGTCTCATTCATTTACTTTTAAAGACCTGAAGGATCTGAAAGAAGACTTGCAGTTCAGACGAGAGCTTAATCTGCGATGAATTAAGGCAATGGCGCAAGACCGAGAGAAGTGGAGGGAGTCGGTTGGTAGACTTAGCAGAGCTGCTGAGGCATCATATCGGATGGAAGTTGCGAAGAGCAAGAAGTAATAAATGAAAATATCAATACTAATGATGACAGACAACAACAACAATAAAAGAAATAAAGCAAGCTTATAAAATGGTGTCAAGACCTCAACACCCTCAACATTCAAACTACCACATACATGATACAATCACATAACTTCATAGTTAAATTGAGTGATCACTCTCAAACCATTCAACAAGACCTAAACTATCATACAGTAATGGGTAGCGAATTGCCAATTGGTTTGCAATTTTGCACAGTCATCCAAGTACTGGGTGCCGTAGCAGGTCCCAGGTTTGAAAACTCTTTGGGACACATTTTATTTTTCAATTTTATATGGCTTTGTCTCGTATCTGCACTGCATATTATTGGAAAAGCAATAAAACAGCAGTTCCTACCATACATGGGAAATAACTATGTAAATATGTTCAAACAAAACCTAACTGCGAGTTTTTTTTGTTATTTCAAAAAATTCTCCTCACCAAAGAAGAAATATGAGATGTAAAAAAATTAAAATTACCTGATAATAAAAGATTTCATTAAAAAAATCAATGTTTTATATTTAAATACCGATCGATAGTCAATACTAAAAAGAAAAAACAAACAACTCAATCTACTACATACAATAAATGAAAAATTACATTGTTACCTCCCTTAATCCAAAAAATAGCTTGGACTCGCGTATTGATTTTTTCTGTTTCTTTCTTTGTTTTGAGGTTTCTTTTCAATTTTGTTGATGTCTTTAAATCATTCTTCACTTTTCTCATCATTCTTTTCAATTTATTTATTTTATATGATTAGGATTTTGTTTCCTTTAATCATCAAAAATCTAGTATCCAGTTGTCAGAAACCACTATTGAGTACTGACATTTTCTGACCAGTACTTTATAGTATCAATAACGACATCGACTTTCACCCACGCCTAATGAGGGATGAAAATAAGAAAGAACAAAAATATAAGCAGGACTACACTGGGAGAAAGATCATCCAGGGAACGTCTACACAAGCGGTGGGGTGGAGCAAGACCACTGGAAGGTACGTAATAATACTCTCTGTGTGTATTTAACTTTGCCAACCGAATGTCGACCTCCCACCTCCAAATGGTACCCTTTCCCAATCCCTTAGTTTTTCTTTCTCCTAACCCCATTCAACGGACTGCTCTTATTTCATATCATGCACATTTTCTATTAGTAGCATTTTCCCTCAGTTTTTAAATCAATTCCTTTGACTACATTGATTCATGAGTACTTGTGTGAACGAATAGAATATAGGGAATACTAAGTTCAATCAGTTTGTGTAAGTGTAACAAGTAAGAAGGCACTTACTTTTTATTTTAAGAGCATTGGTTATTAACTACCTCAGTTTTATATCAATGTTGATGTCTCATTTTATTATAGATGTACATGTAACTGTAACTCACTCTAATTTCACTTAAAATTCAACTTACATTTTTTTTGTCCTCCCATTTCAGGTGAAAAGTGGACTTTGAATTTAAAAGTGATCATGTCTCGCAATAGTAGGACTATTTGCTGGAAATTAACGACACAACCTTCTAAGAAGACAATCACCTGCGATATTTGCAAGAAACAACTATGCTACACTAAGGGATCAACAACAAATCTGCTGCGGCATCTAAAGAATCGCCACCCATTTGAACTGGCTCCTTACGAGGAGATTCATCCTGCCCCATCTCTACTGCCAATGAAGACTGCTACTGCTACATCTAGCACTAGTTCTGCCTCAGCCCCTCAACAGTTGACTACGATGCAGACTATGCAGATCAAGTCAAAATACAAGGCAGACTCTGATAGGAAGAGACAAATCGACGACTGCGTCCTTGATTTAGTCACAGTGGACTTACAGCATATGAACATAGTGGAAAACAAGGCATTCTGGAGGCTAGTAGCAAAACTTGACCCCCGATATGAAATGATTTCAAGGAAAAGATTATCGACTCAACTGCTTGCGATGAAATACCAAGCGGAGAGCGCCAAGCTGATGGAGGAACTGAGGACTATTGATCACATGGCTGTGACTACAGACTGCTGGACATTCAGAGCGACAGAATCCTTCTGTACGATGACAGTGCACTTCATCACCCCTGAATGGAAACTGCGGTCCCAGGTGCTGGCTACAAGAATGGACAGTGAGCGGCACACTGCTGAGAACCTTTCATCAGTGCTCAAGGACATATTCTCTTCATGGGGGATAGATGAGAAAGTCACACACATTGTGACAGACAATGCGGCCAACATTAAAAAACCAGTGGATCTGTGCAACAGGCAGCATGATGGGTGCTTTGCACATTCCTTAAACCTCGTCGTGAAGGAGGCCATCAGGATTACTGAGTCTGTGGCAATTGTGAAGGACAAGGTGAAAAAAATTGTCATCTTTTTTCACCACAGCACTGTGGCAAGCAACTCATTGAAAGAGGCACACAAAACGAAGGGAACTGATCCCAGGAAGTTAAAAAAGGACGTTGAGACGAGGTGGAACAGCACCTACGAAAAGCTATGTCAATCATCAACATGCTTGGCAGGAAAATCAGGACTGTGCCTTACATCGACTGATTTAGCTATTGCGAATGACTCTCTGGAGTCATTGATCCCCTTCTATGAGGAGACAGTCGAAATGTCCACAGAGAGGCACACATCCCTGGCAAAGGTCATCCCTTTGGTACATCAGCTGACCATCATCACAGGGGAGGACAACACCGTTTTGGGGATGACTCTGCACCAAAAATTGATGGCGCGCTTCAGGAATCTGGAGACCAAAGAACATCTTATGCTGGTGCCACTTCTGGATCCCAGATTCAAGCAGTCTGGATTTCCAGATGCGCATTCCTCTGCTGTTGCTGTGGAGAAGTTAGAGGAAGTGGCACAGTCTGTGAGACTTCTCGTTCCTTCTACGCAGCCTGAAGATCAAGATGAAAGGCCACGACCAGGACCTTCAACTTCAAAACCACAGGGGAAGTTGTGGGCAATCTTCGATCAAAAGATTAAAGAAAACAAGGAAACAGCAGCACCGGTGCAAACGGCAGCACAGATAGAAGTAAGGCGCCACCTGGAGATGACATGCATTGACCGAAAAGACGATCCACTGGATTGGTGGAGGAAGGCTGCCAGGTCAACCCCTCGACTTGAGAAGATTGCAAAAGATCTACTAGCTATACCTGCCACGTCAGTACCCAGTACCCAGTGAGAGACTATTTTCTAAAGCTGGAGAGTAGATTTCTATTCGTCGAGGTGCATTAAAGCCCAACACTATAGACATGATCTTGTTTTTAAATGATTTAAAGTGTTAACTTGTAATCTAATCTTTTCTTTCTTGATGTTGTAAACTTTTTGTTGTTGTCATATCTGCTGAAAATTTATTTTTGTACTTTTGTATTGAGATTTATTACGCTATGTAAATTTGGTCAAGATTTTTTTTCAAACTTCTCAAAATTTATTGTGATGAATTTCCCTTGTTTATTCATTTGCCTTATGTATGAATATGATATTATTCTCATCGTCTAGTATCATTAGATATTGTCTAAACCTTGATGAATGCTTTCAAAATAAACATCACAATGAAACGTATAACATCAACAACAAAAAACCCCACCAAAAAAAAACAAAAACACAAAATATATTTATATATATTGAGCAGCAAAGGTTTGGATGAAAACCCTGGTACACCTTGGCACCTCAGAATTAGAGAGCTGGGTATGTATCTGGGTACCATCTGACTGTAGCTTTCTGACGAGTCGACTTGATGTAACGCGACACGGTTCTGTCTCGTATATCGTTGTCTCGTGGCTCCCTGACGAGTATACTGGAAGACTCGTAGCAGTCGAGTATACTCGAAATCTCGTGGCACGGATATGTCTTGTACATCGTAGGAGCGGCTCGTTTTCGAGCGGCTCGAAACCCGAAAGACCTTGGTACCTTCGGCTCGATACTCAAAAGACTCAGCTCTACTTTTCATATGATAAGAAAAAATGAAGATGGAAGGTGAAAGAGAAGTATAATACTTATGACTGGCAACAAAGACAAACTGTGAATACAAACTGTAATTACATAATGGAATTACTTTTTACAAACATGATCCTATTCCAATCCTTGTGACTAATGAGACACCTTTTTGGTATTAAATCATGAAACATAGCACTTAAAAATCATCCAATCCAATATACTAGAAATCTTGCAACCCATTCCACACACGATGGTGCCTGTAGCAGTCAAAGGCCAGATCATGAGGAGCACTGCTCAGGTCAGGGATGGAAGGGACAACTCCTGGGAGACTCAAATCAGGAGCTTCTTTCTGAAGATCTCCAGAGTAAAACTCCATCAGATCTGGTGCTGTTTCTATGGGAGTTTCCTGTAGGAGATAAGGGCAGAAAGAGTGTTTTATTTTAAAATATGAGAAATAGCCAGGACCCTCATCCCTCCCGACCCAGACAACCGTAAGCCACTGTTCTTTCTATATTTTCCACAAGTCAAACACCCTACAGTGGAATTAGTTTTGACTGAAAGAAGCTAAACTGAAAAATGTCATGAACAGGTCTTTTCTTTTTTCTATAGTTCTATCTTCTACCTTGGGCTGGACCAACACTGGAAATTGCACACAAAATGTAAAGTGAAGACAGACGAAAGGTGAGGTAGGAAAGAGGTGGAGATGGGGGTGTATTATCGCCCCAGTAAGATAATATTCTTGCTCGCTTGTTGTTAGGCCTTCCCACTGATTGACTTTTTAACAGTAGATGGGTGTGTATATAGCTTAGCATTGACATGTCTTTGAAAAATATCCTAAACAGGGAACTTGCTCTAAACCGAAATGGTACCCAAAATTTAAAGTAATTCCACTGTATTTACTACATTTGCATGACTGACTAAATTATGTTGATATAATCATTTCAGTATAATTTTCAGATTAATATATATGAGTATCCAGAGCTTTTTTTATAGAGTGGGTATTCGTCTGACTGGGCTGCCAGAGGAATAGCCAAAATGCTATTTATTAGTAGGACAATCTTCATATTGAGAGCATGTATTCTTTGATTAGCACTAATCTATATCTATCTATTTTTATTTAAACAGAGTTTATGAGGCTTAAGTTAAAGTGACAAAAAGAATACAGCCTGAGAAATAGGCTTTTTGTCAGACAGCTCACCAATAGCCACTGCCTATATGACTAATCTTAGTATCTGACTAGCTCTTCTAAGATGTACTGTATTATAAAAACTATAAACTGAATACAACAGGCAAGAAAAAGTTTGCAATGCATTAGCCACTACCAGACTTGGGAAGCAGCCAGCTATATTTTAAGACTAAATACCCTCCCCCCCCCCCAAAAAAAAAAATAAACAGATAACAAAAAATGTTACCAGGGAGCAGAAGCAATACAATCAGAGCAACCTTTACATACAAAGACAATTTTCACAGAATTTCTTACAAAATGACTCCACTGCTAACACTAACCTTTCTACTCTTGGTCCCTTTTTTGTAATTTGAGACTTTCCCACCAGTTCTCATTCGTACAACTCGATCACAGAGACGATCAATTGAAGGCTCTACATCCACCAGGTTCCCAAATTGGTCACTTGTATGATTGGTATAAACAGCAGCCTGAAAAAAATACCAATTGGTGAAAGACTGACTGAATAAATCCTCAATGTTTAAAAAGTAGAGAGGAGAATCTAAGTAATAAGAAGAAAATTTTAGGTGACTTTTCCCAAAAGATATTATTACAGTCTGGGCGTGTATTCAAATTATTCAGTGAAAGCTATGCTTCAATAAATTGTTAACTAATAACAAGCAACCTAAAGCCATTTAGAATAATTTAACTTGTGTTCTTAAGACACAAAAATCAATTTAATAATCCTTGTCATCAAAATTTAAGAAATGCCATTAACCAAAAAAAATTAGCATGTGATATCAATGCACAACTCAAGTAGGAGGTAAACAAAGCCTAATAACCATATACAATAATTGATTATTTCCTACCTTTTCCTGAATTTCGACTTTTCTCGAGCTACACTTTGACAGTTTCATTTCAGCAGCTTTTTGAACATCCACCTCTTGTTCACAAAGGTCGTCTAGTTCACTTCGAACTTTTAATGTGGAGTTGAACTCCGGACGAGAAAAAATATGTTCATACTCCTCATTGCCTTGAGAGCTTTGAAAAGGATATGAATATTCAGTAGAAACCATAGGATGTTTAGCTTCACGAATTATGCAAGCTCCAGAAGTTGGAGGATAATATGGAGACAAAGAAGCGCTAAGATGATGGGGACCTGGCCTGTTGTTTCTGCTATGACTGTGGATCTTTTTCACACCCTTGTTTCCAGAGGGATGATTATTAGTCTTTTTCTCAGCAGTATTTAAGTTTATTGATTTGGTATTGATGTCAGAGAATTGCTCAGATACATTTTGAGTCACAAGGCTTTTTGATACTTTATTCACATAAAATTCTGTATTAGCTGAAGCTGGATGTGAAGTAAGCGTTAAATCCTCATGATCCTCAAGCTTTTCAGAACTTTGAAGAAGTTGATTCAATTTTTCTACAAGATTTGTGGCAGTTGATATAGAACATGTGCCTCCTCTTTCATCTTTTTCCTCATAGTTTTCATTCCTAAAAGAATCATCGGAATAAATCAAAGGATTGTAAGCTTTGGAGGAATGGGATAAATTCTTAAATCCCTCCTCTATCTGGTTGCGTATTTCTTTTCCTTTCACAGTTATTGGACTTAGAGAATTAGAATTCACACTACAGTCTGTCACATCATCTCCAGACACGCTTGATGGCAATTCGAATCTCACAGACTGCCTTTCTTTGGATTTTGTGGTGTCTTTTAAAAACGATGACTTCTGTGTTTGCAAATCTTTGATCATAGAAAAATTAGTGGGCTTTTCAGGGGTTACAAAAACAGTCGGTTTTAAAGATGGATAGGGATCCCAAACAACAGGTGTAGGGACAGTGTTTAGATCTCGCGGCTCCAAGATATTGTCTCTCTCAGCTGAGATAACATTGTCTTTTTCAGGTGAGATCAAGAGAGATGGATTTGGTCTTACCACCATTCCAGGACTCCAAGCTGATTGTAAAGGCACTTTAGCAATAGATTCTATATTGTTTGATAGGTATTCATTATAAGCTTTAGGACGTGGGACCTCTGGACGGTAAAGTTCATCCTCAAGTTGTTTAATCTTTGATTTCAAAGGCAAAAAATCATCATCTTCGCTATCACTTAGTTGTATTTGGTTTTCATCCCCGTATCTGAAATTCAGGTGCTCATAATCCGACACAGCACTTTTTGCAGTTGGTGCTGCCATCATATGGATGATGTGGAAGATAGGTCTTCTCAGCTCTAGAAAAAAAAAGAAAGGGTATGGGGAGGGGAGTTTCAAATAAACAATTTTGAGTACAAAGGGGAGTTGGATCATCCTCGTTTTGTTGCAGAGAAGACAGAATACTCATTGAAAAAAAACAACTGAGATATTTAAAAACTGTAGACTATGGTAAGCTGACAAAAGAGATACCCACAACATATTATTCAGAAAAGCCAAAAAATGTACAAAATTTTGATAAAAGGAAGGCAAACCTTCCTGAATTTTACCTTTTGTTGTGCTGCTCTAAAATGACAAACTTAAAAAAATAGTAGTCTAAAAATACTGCTTTATATTGACTCTGGAATAAAAAAGCACAATTTTAGATATAAAACGCATGAGACAAACAACACATCCGGTCTTTTTGCCAGTTCTTTTTAAATTTTCATACTCATTTAGACAATTGAACTTGAAAAGTACATCAATTTGTCTTTGTTAATCTACGGGTAAAAATAGAGCTTTTGAAGTCTATATTGTTGATCGAGACTACGAACGAGTCTATTGTTTGTCAGAGGAAATGGATTTCTTAGCTGACTCTTAGGTGTAGATTTTTGTCTCATATTTTTCCATTTATCGACTAAAAAATTATATCTGGAAGCTAGAGACATTAAATTTTTCAGACTAAAATCAGCAACAAAACTGATTTGAGTTTGAAAGAAGTATCTTTAAAAAAAATTAATATCAGTAGCTTCCAAATATCAATTTTCTTTCGATAAATGATAAAAATGAGACGAAAATCTACATCTGAGAATCACCTGAAAAATCCATTTTTATCTCTGATGAACAATAGCCCCATTGTAGACTTCAAGATCACCACTTTTACCCCTTGAACAACAAAACATACCAACCAAGTCATTTCGAGTAGTATTTTTTAATTCCAAATGCATAAACATCTACCATACCGTTGTTATGAAATATTATATCGACCGATAGTTATGTCTCAAAGTGTTGGTGTTCTGAGGAACTTTTTCTAGTAATGGTATCTAATTCTTCAGAGCTTAAAGAAAAAATTGGAGTATGAATTCAACTTTGCCCCGTGTCAATATTTCCTGAATAAGATTGTCTAGTAACTCCGTTAAAATAATAAATTTTTAAAAAAAAGCAAATAATCGGGAATCGAACCCCCGACCATCATGGGTTATAGCACTTTCACCTAACCACTAGACCACCTGGGAACTGTGGCAGAGGACTATTCAATAAGCTAAGGAAACATAGAATGGCTAGTTGCAGATGGTGTCCCCCGATAAGTGCTTGTAGCATTTGGGTCTGGCAACACTTAAGTGTTTGTAGCCACTTCATTCTGAAAATCAACTGCAACACCCTGTTCTCCCACACAACAAACAACATACACAATCAAGAAAAGTATACATATGATGTCCTTTTAGGTTGTGGGGCACTTATGTGCTTGGAGCTTATGGGTCAAGCAACAGTAGACGTCTAAGTGCTTCTAACCTGAATGTCTAGAAACATTGCTTTATTTAGCCTGTGGGTCTAGTAGCATGAAGTGCTTGGGCCTGTGTCATCTAGACACTCTCAAAGCCATGTCCATGTGAACTAGGACAATCGTATAAAAAAGTAGGAAATGAACTCATATTCCTATATGCTAGAGGCAAAACCTGGCCATGAAAAGATGGGTGGTGATCTAACAAAATGTGTGCTAGCTCGTGTTAGTACATGCATCGCTTTCAAGTCACAGGGAAAACTTGTTATCCAGCTAATCTAGAGTCTATGTCTTGAAAAACAAGACTATACAAAATCACATAATAGTTATAAGAAGAATAAATTTCTGCTCTCATTTTCTGAAGGTCAATGATGGTTGTTTTACAATACTTACAGCAGGTATCATTTATTGAAACAACAGTTTTGGCGTTCTCCCAAGCGATTTGTTTACTCCGCCATGTCTTGTTACGGAATAGATAACGCGCATGCGTATTGCGTGTTGTCTTTGTAGTTGCTTGGGTCGGATACTTCATACTGACAATTAATATAAAGTTTTTCCAAATCTAATAATGAGCTGAGACCTTAACAAGTCTTCATTACTCATTGATAGTTTCGCCCTCAATTTTATCACTATTCTTTACTATCATTTTCTTCTTTGAAAGGCGGTGGGCATATTGATCAGAGATTTCCCTGATAAGTTTTTGCTTAGTATCGTTAGACATTTTTGTAGTCGTCATTCACCGATATTTTGTATAAAACCCTGCTACGTACCTCTACTTTCCATTCAGCAAAACTTCTATTTACAAGATGGCAGCCAGCAGAGCACTTACAAAGTTTTCGCCAGCAGTCAAGTCTCTGGTTCGTTTAACACAGGTATTTTTGTTTTATATAGATAACCCTATATTTTTGGACAATGTTTAATTATATTTAAGGTAGATACTCCTGTATTATATTCTCATCATCGTGTCAGAAGACAAATCTTATGTCAGTCACCTTCAGCAGGAACCTTGACATTGGTTAGGTAACTTTCGTTTTGTAATGGTTCTTGAATAGATAGGTATCTAACCAAGTAAAATCCCTTTGCCTGTCTTCATTAAAAATAATAGTAATAATGATTGGAAGTCTGACTGTAACACGCTGAAATATGCACTTTATTTATGCTCTGACTTTTCTATGGTGATCATGTTTAATTTTAAATTTATTTCCTTGTTTACCTGGACATGTTTACCCTTCCTTGATTAGTAGTCATATTTAACTAAAACCCCTCTTCCTGGCAGATTTTCCTAATCATTTCTTTTCTTTGATTTGAGCTAACACTGCAATTATTTACCTACAAATGGTGATTAACTTATGGTGCTTAAAATGTTGCATCAACTTTGAAAATTTGTCTCAATTTGAATCTTGCTATGGGTGAATAATGCCTTGGATCAACTATTTGGCACTTTCAAGTATATCTATCCCTGGCATTCTACGTTCAAGAGAGGTTGCCAGATAGGTCAAAAAGTAACCAAATCTAAGAAAACAATTATGAGGAATCCAATTCATGAAACTTACCTGACACACACACACACACAGGTTGATCACTCGGACACTCTACCAGTGGGTATTAGGGGACCCGTACACACTACCAGTGGGTATTAGCGGACCCATACACTCTACCAGTGGGTATAAGGGGACCCATACACTCTTCCAATGAGTATTAGGGAACCCATACACTCTACCAGTGAGTATTAGGGGACCCATACACTCTACCAGTGGGTATTAGGGGACCCATACACTCTACCAGGGAGTATTAGGGGACCCATACACTCTACCAGTAGGTATTAGGGGACCCATACACTCTACCAGTGGATATTAGGGTACCCATACACTCTACTAGTGGGTATTAGGGGACCCATTCACTCTACCAGTGGGTATTAAGGGACCCATACACTCTACCAGGGAGTATTAAGGGACTAATACATATAGATATTATTATTGATTTAATTTGGGGTCCCTTTTTTTTAAAGAATTATATGTTAAGGATTTCTCAGAATTGTTTTTCATCTAGTTGTGTGTTTTATAGTTTGCTCTTTTTTTTCCTTGATTCTTTAAGTTATGTGAGAAGGATTGAAATTTTTCCGTGTCTGATGCAAAACCAACATTATCTTTCTAAATTGAAAGTGATACTTTTCATTCAGTGTTGTAAATGTGTATGATTTTGACAATATTTCAGGTACGAGGTGCACAAACGGCTGCTGCACCTGCTGCTCAAACAAATCTAAAAAAATTCCAGATCTACAGATGGGTATGTTTTTTTGTTACAGATTTTATTTTATCTATTGTTTTCTTTTTTGCTCTTTTTCATGTCCCCTAGATCAAGATTTGAGGGAGAAGTAGCATTTATTTTTACTTTGAATCAGAATGCAAAAAATTATATAGCAATTATTCTACAAGATGTGGTTTCCAATTTTTCATGAAGAGTTTTACTCTATAAGAATGGATTTTTTGTTGTTGTCATTCTTCACTGTTACAAATGAAATATAATTGGAATTATTCTTAATTGGTCTTTTTACCTTATTTTAGAATCCTGATCAACCAGGAGACAAACCAAAGGTGCAGACTTATGAAATTGATTTAAACGAGTGAGTATTATACAGTGTGAGAGTATCATCAATGATCATTTATAGTTTCTGAAAACCCAAGTTGGGATAGTTCTTGAATGTGAAAGGTGAAATGCCTTTAGAAATACCATGTGTTTTCTGTTGATAAAAAATAAATGTATCTCTGCTCTTCTAATTTTTATTGCTGACTGCAATCATTGGATGTTGTGTGATTGTGTGTGGTCATTTTTTGCACAGTTAGGTGTGGTATTAATGATTAATGAGAAGTGTGTGTGAAATGAAGAATACATGAAAATAAGTAGAATGTATTTCTCACAATAATAGAGGGTTCTCTATGCGTTTTATGATTTATGTCATAGTTTTTTTTAGATTTTACTTTCATCATTTATACATTGAATTTAATAGCTGTGTAAATAGAAGTTTTGTTTGTTCTTTTTTTCAGTTGTGGTCCCATGGTACTTGATGCTCTCATCAAAATTAAGAATGAAATGGACTCAACTCTGACTTTTCGAAGATCTTGCAGAGAGGGTATTTGTGGGTCGTGTGCAATGAACATTGATGGTGCAAACACTTTGGCATGTCTTTGGTAAGGGTACAAAGAGCTTGAATAACTTTTTTTGAAACTATCACTATCAGTCTTGGCATCTTTCAAAATATTATTTATTTGTTGATTTTAAGGAGGTGTAAAAAGTTAAATATCTTCTAGTAGAAATCAGGTTTGGGTCTTGCAGAAAACTGGTTTTATCTCTCCACACTAATGCCTCTCTCACTTTGTCTTCAGTAAGGACAGGGTTTTGTAACCACAGCAGGTATGGAAGGGTGCGAGTTGATAGACCCGTTAACATCAGAATATTACGTTTTGGCCCGTCTCGTGACACAACCTGCATATTCTTGAATTCTCAAAAAACAATTATTCATCAAGTGGGTGTCAAATTTTCTATGGGAAAACGGATAAGGGTGTGAAGGTATTTCGTTTGGTCAGGAGAATTTCTTTTTATGAATGATTTGTCATTGCTTTCTTTTTGTCTTGCTTTATAAATGCTCCTATGTACTGAAAAATTTGTAGAAAGGAAATATGATTTCTTTCAATTATTTTCATACGTAATCTGTGAAATATTGTATGTATTGTTCAATAAAAATCAGATTTGCTAACCACACTCTCACATCTGTTAACCATTCTGTTTTCATGCATGAAAACATTGCTATCACTTTATTCTAATGTGAATATTTGAAATGGTGGATTTTTTTTTTTATTCTGTACTTTTCTAGCAAAATCAATGACAATGCCAACAAAGGAGTGAAAATATACCCTCTGCCTCACATGTATGTGGTGAAAGATCTTGTTCCTGTAAGTTCATTTTTTACTTGTTTATTTTTAGTGGATCTTCCCATTTTAAATCAATTCTATACTGAACTAGGAATTTCTTGGAAATTGCAACATCAAAGCCTGTCTTTAACACTTTTCAGAGAGCTCACAGTAAAATTAGCTGTATTTTGTCTTTTAATTTCTTGAAACGGAATAATCTATTTTGATCCTTGTTGAGATAATTCTGCTTTAACCCTTAATTTGCTAAGCCATTTTAGGCACTATCTAATTCTGAAGTGAACCACCCTTCGCATAAAAATGTTCGTTACTCCACAACCACTGAAGCTACCCCTAATGAAACTCTCAGGATGGTTAGAGATATTATCCAGTTATACATTCAATCATCCAAAAATACATTAAATACTACTGAATATCTTTGATTAGCTCGAATATTCATCCTAGTAGTCAAAATGTTGCCTATTTCCAGACCTATCTAGACAAAGCGTAGTTCTGTTATTATCACAACCATGGTAACCAATTTCATGTCTAAACTCTAGGTAGACACTCATTCGAACTATTAGAATCGGTCAACCTCAACAAAATAATCAATAATTTATGAAAATTGTATTTAAAGAGAAGACTCTTATTGGCAGAAGCAATTTTTAACATAAAAAATGGGTGTTCTCATAAAAAAAACCTGATCAAAATCGCAATTTTCAACGGATTTCGATGCTGTAAAGGTTGTCAAGTAAAGAAATACCCTTTAGAACAAAGGGAAACCACTCAGGAATAATTTTAAACCTCAGGATTTTTTTATTTTGGCCATTTAGTATGGTGGATTTCGACTTAAGTTGGTTTCAGCAATGGGAATGCATATCGGAAGCAAGTTAAGGTTTAAAGTATTTACAGCTTTCAATCCTCTTCTATGCCAATCCTAGATTGAAAACCTTTGGGGTTTTTTATGATAATAAGAATTACATTATTTTGTAAATTAAATGACATTAACAAAAAATGTTGAATAACACTATTTTACTCACCAGGGAACAATAATAGGCTTTTTACTTTATCAAGCGTCCTTTTGTTTTTCTCCTCAGGATATGAGCAATTTTTATGCACAGTACAAGGCAATTGAACCATACTTGAAGAAAAAAGATGTGAAAGAAGAAGATGTTGGAAAGCAGTCCTACTTACAAACCCTACAGGATCGTGCTAAGCTGGTAAGAAATCGATGAAGTGGCTTTGATTTTTAAAAATTAAGATTTGGAGGTTGACATTTTGGCTATCGAATGTGGATCGTTTTGATCAGCAATGTTTCAGACGTGTCTTGATTTTGTCATAATTTTTGCTTACCCGGCCATTATTAAGGCCAGGCCTTTTTTTTCCCACTTATAATCATTGAAACTATGAACGTTACAATTCTAAGTAAATTTACTCAAGCTTTCCTATTGAGATATTTTAAATACTATCATTCTTTTTTGTACTCTTCATTTTCAATTATAAATCCTTCCCAGGATGGTCTCTACGAGTGTATATTGTGTGCTTGCTGCAGCACAGCCTGCCCCAGCTACTGGTGGAACTCTGACAAATACCTCGGCCCTGCAGTACTCATGCAAGCATACAGGTACACTTGCTAGTTACACGCTTAATGGTAGAGAAGTAACATGGCCTTCAATTTCTTTTTATTTCTTAGAGATTTTGCAGAGCTTGAAACAAAATTTTAATTAACCATGAAGATTTGGTTCATTTGAATAAAGACGTTGCTTAGTTTTAATTCAATGTGCCAGTGGATGTAAGTTGGTAAGACAGCCCTTCAAGCTTAAAAAGTGTCTCCACTATACAAAAGACACTTCTTAACCCTTTGAGTCCACTATCCCCTGCCATTGCCTGGTGGTATCTATGACACTTTCCCCCATGAGTCTTCTGCTTAGAGTCACTTCAGTTTTCATGTTTTAACTGCTAGAATGCTTGTTGCTCATGTTCATTTAATGCTTATACTGATAATAATAGAGAGACAGAGCTATTTTAGCCATTCACCAATTTTGAATCGATACATTAGCAGACAGGATACTATTTTTTAAAGTGGAAGTAACTTATTTAGTCACAACTGAAATTTCATTAAACTTTCTTTCCAACTTCGTTTATATTCAGCCTAAAAAGGATAATTTGGATAGTATATTTGATGATGAAATAGGTCTACAATGCATTAGAGATCTTGATAAACTTGACTGTGACGATCAAGACAATGGTCTAGAAGCAAAAATTGGTTCTGTTTCGAGTCCTGGTGGTGGCGAGTCACTAGCAAGCTTTATGATGTTGAAATTTATATATTTACAAGAAGAACATGATCTTTTTTAGCACCGGTTTGTCAATTTTATCAAATTTTTTTTGGCAATAATCATTTTGAATTACATCCCAATTTTTTTACTTTACAATGGTGGTATTTTCATATTAATAAAACAAGAAATAGTTAGATATAGTCTTTTTAAAATGTTGAGTACCATACGTCTTTTGGTAGAGTTATCTTCCTGCCCTTTGTCATAGATTGAAGTAAAATCCGGGAAGGGCTTGACCTCTAGGCTTTTCTCTTTGTTAGATATTTTTCCAATATTTTCCTGAAAAAATTTTGCTTCGTTTTCCACCTGTTAGTACTGCAATACATTATGCCTGTTCGCTGTTCTTCAGTAACTTCGTATAGTTACTCAAAATAATTTATTCTTCTCATTTGAAGTTAGCAAGAGCATTATTTGTGTAACTTATTGCTGGTACAATGGCTGTATTTCTATAGGTGGATGATTGATTCACGAGATGACTACACTGATGAGAGACTGGCTATGATGGAGGACAGCTACTCTGTCTACAGGTGCCACACCATCATGAATTGCACCAAGACTTGCCCTAAGGT
>JAUEKZ010213563.1:0-10233 GCA_031471865.1 Melibe leonina
AAAGAGAATCCAGATTCAATTTAACAAATTTCTTGGGGGAGGGGATGGAGGGGAGGGAGGGGGGGGGGTGAGTTCATGAGAAACGACAGTGTGTCATTTTATGCTCATCACTCCTAGGGCAGAGGGTGGGTTGGGGGACTACAACACACATAGGTAGTAAGTCTTTTGGTTAGTTGTATATTCGTGCTGTCACCATCTAATAATAGCCAGAGTTCCCTTAGTCTGTATTACCATAGTATGAAGTGGTCAATGAATATAATATCATTATTATCCTTACCTTCTCGTGGTCTCTCATGTCCCAGGCGGGTTTGTGGGTTTGCGGTTGTCCAGCAACGTATGATTTACAGCCTTTGCCGTTTATTGACGTTCATTATTATTGATTGACCCAAAGGAACTACGTGTGTCCAAGTCTTAGTCCTTGTTTGATCCCCGTCCATAATCAAAAGTAGACTGCTGGTAGGCTATGTCTGGAGTGCTCATATACCGAGCCAGGCAGCCTAATTTACCGACCTCAAATAAAATTAGGTCAGAACATCACGCACACACCACCTCGCACTAAAACCGCGTCTTAGTTATGGTTTGCCATGGAAAATGTGTGTAAACATCAAAACCCCATGATACTGAATATCCACAATAACTTTATTCCTTTTGGGCTTGTAAGTAAACAGGATGACCTGATTAAATTAGTGGCGATTAATTCTGCTGCCTGACTCCCTATATGAACACTCCAATAATGTCTCAAGCCTTAGGTTGCGGTGGCTATGCTGCCATTGTAACCAGGGCCTGCATTACAATACAATATTATAACCTATAAAAACTGACCATCTTCTTCTTTCATTCGCCTTATCGCGCAGGGTTGAATAACACATCTCCATGCTTCACGTTACCGATACCGGTATAAGCTCCAGTAGGCTCACAATGAAATACTATTGATTGTTACCAACTTAAATGTGCTGTTATGATATCTATGCCAAAGCGTGCGTACACCTGCCTCAACCGTCGGTTACTCATGAATTCAGTCTGATGATAAATCATTTTGAATAATGGGAATACTTTATTCAGGAACTGGATATTCAAGCGCATGAATAATGAAATGAGTACTTTATTACAACCAGTACCTAATCAAACACTAATTGCTGTACTGCTGTCAGAGAAGTAGACCGCAAAATTATGATAAACTTCATCTTATCACAACTTTTTCCGTATAGAGTTCGATGAAAGTGATATTTAAAAGAAAATAATAAAAGTAAAAGACAACAAACAAGAAACGTGTCAGCCATTTTGCCTTTTATAATCGTGGTTCGAAATGAATTACTGGCTACCCGCAAGGCAGAGAAATAATACGCACATTTTCTATACCGTGCACCCACCTCACCAAACTTCTTTATTTTCAAATGCAGGGGATATTTAAAACAAAGGGGGAAAACAACAATGAATAAAATATAAAAAAACATCACCAATTTTGTCTTTGAAAAGATTGTGATGCGAATTATCTCTATAGGTAAATTACTGGCTGATTGCAAACCAGACTTTTCATAGTTAGGTGTTTTCTTATGACATAAGTAGATGACCAACTTGAATAGTTCAGGAACAGTATATTGCTTTTCGTATAGATACATGCTAAATCCCCTGCCATGGTCTCTGTATGATCACTTCCGGAATTGTAGTTTGCCCTGTATTATTTAAAATCTGTTTACCACAAGATGGAGGTATATCCGGTTTTCTAATCCTCGTCAGCTTTCTTTTTCTTCTTCTTCTTTTTATTTTTATTTTTCGTATTCTTCTTCTTCTTTTTCTCCTCCAGCTTTTCTTGCACGTTTGTAGAGTGGCCATAATGAATGCCACATTCCCCAAACTTTACTATCTGCTGCTACCCTCTCGGCGACAAATGTAATTTATTTCTTTAATCTTTTTCAATTTTCCACAGAATCGATCGTCGACTGAACTTGGCACGGCCTTTCTCTTTGCCGGAAGTGGTGGGCATCCCCTAGGGCGCTGAGATCCTGGGGCAGGGAAAAGGTGTCATGGAGTCTATAGTAAGGCTTCGCAGGGCCGCCGCCACTGTCGCCGAGACCACCGCCAAATCAGTGAGCGATGCGGTCAGCTCGGCCAATGAGAACACGACTGCGTCATCGGAAGATGGCGGCCTCAAGGACAGAGTTGGAGAGGTCAAGGACAAGATCATGAAAGAGTTTTTGAAACGTGAGTGATTGTTATTAATAATTAATGTCTGTGACTTACATCAAAGGAAGATTAAATATTGTGACTCTTTTGCCGCTTAATCCAATCAGATTTATCTAGACCTAGACGATGTATGAGATTTGCTGTCTCACAGTGTTTATTCTAAAAATAATGTCGATGCTTTATCTATTTTGTTAAGCATGAGTTCATTATTTGAGATAGATTTGTCTTTTCATTCAATGTTGTCTGTGCCTGGTCTCACATATTTTATCTGATTCAGTCTGATAGATACGTACAACATTAGATGATAAAACTACAACATTGCATTAACACTATAGCACAGTTGTGTGTGTTAGTACAGCGCGGTCAATGATATGAGCGTTTTGCCTCAACGCATACAGTCTAAAGGACGACTTAGTATCGAAGTATTCATCTGTCAAGCCTCCCAACACACACATCGAAAATCCTCATTGCAAATTCTGATGGATACAAGCAATTTGATACATTATAATCAATTTATCTTTACCTTTTCAATGCTAACTACTTCACTAGCTAGATACATCAAAATCATAGAGATGTGCCTGTTCTTGTACTAGATCAGATTTAAGTGGACTGACATTTGCCAAAAGCCTGATATGTGAGTTCACTGAAATCGTTTTTAATCTAGTATAAGATTATGCAAATTTTGAAGATTTTGCATAATATTTCAGTTCGGTTAAAGTCAGGCCTCGCTGTGAAAAGGTTAAAGATACTTACGTCTAGTTCCTTTACTTTTTGCTTTAAGTAAGAAAAAACAAACAAACAATTGTATGACACTGGCTTTAAATGTTGTATTTACTTCTTTTTTTTTTTACCAATCAATGTTCAACTGTAGCTTTTTAATTTATTTTTGTATTTTGTTTTGTTTTTTTGTTGTTCATGTTTTAGATAATGACCGTAAGTATTACTGTTTCTAATTTTGTTGCACTTTATTATTTTTTGTGAGAGTTCCTGACAAGACAAATCTCACATTATATCCTACAAAAATACATCCAACATATTTACTTACTTATATAACCTTCTAATAGTATGGTATTCTGTTTGGTGATTGGGTAATTAGAAACAACTCTAGACTAGAACCTATTTTTAATTTTTTTCGCTTTTGTTTTAGAAAACATAATTCAATATTGTTCATAGCATTAACTCTGTAGGTACATTCGACTTTCAGTGTTGGTACGCCAGTTTTGTTTGCTTTTCTAAGAAATTAGATTTCTTTAAAGATAAATGTAACACCAACTCACAGGGTTGTGAGGGCACACAATGAACATGGTTTATGAAGCTGCGATTTATTGTAATGATAACATGAAGACTGACTGTCGTGATAAGATTACGTAACAGAAAAGTACCAGAATTTTCGTAACGTTTGAAGTAAATTATGCCATACTTTCTCTATTCTATCTCGATTGTATTTATTGTATTTATAAAAAATAGATAAAAGGACAAAACATGGTGGCGGCTTTTTTTTAAATCCACTAGCTTTTATTATTTGAATGATTTTTAGATAAATTAGACTAACTCCACACAAAACTTTCTGGCAAGACTTGGCTTTATTGCAGGTATTAGACTGTCGAGACTGTCATGTTACCATCGACGTTTGTCTGGGGAATAAAAACGAATAAGAAAAAAGCAGAAATCGTTTTTTTCTTTTCAAAGCATACAAGGATTTCTTGTTCTTCAAAGGGTATATTATTTTTATATTGAAGAAAGCATAAAGCTTGGAATCTGATTAAATTAATGAGTTAATCAATAATGTATAATTCAAGAAAAGAAGTCTTTACTCCCATATTACAATACACCTCATGGATTTCAGTAGACATGTAGATACAAAAATGATATGTTGTATAGGAGGATAAAGATGGACACACTTCGATGCGCAGAGAACAAGAATTTTGAATATTACCCTGTTTGGTGTAGAAGTTAAGAAACTAGATTCGCATTTGAATCAATTATAATCATTATTTTTGTTCTTTTGTTTTGTAGAAGATAGTCGTAAGTATCGCAATTTCTGTTTCGACTTCATTTTGCATTTTTCTGTGAGTGTTTGTTAATTTATTATTTTTCATTGACAAAACAATCAACAAGAACAACAACTCCAGCTGAAATGATTCTACGCTTTACATGATAATTACCACACGAGTTTGTAACTACTCAAGTGTGAACACTTTTATAATGTCTTGTTTTTGGTGACGGCTTGTTTTATAACACTAACTATCTAGAATATTTAATTTGTTCTCATTCTTCTAATTTTCTTCATGTAATACTAACACTGAATATCTATGTCTTTGTGGCGTTACAGTAGGCATGGCAACAGGGATGAATAACTTTTACAGAAAGAAAACAAAATGTCGTCGAAAATTAACCCTTTCACTGCTAAAGACACAAAAATCTTCAATATTTGCCTGTTCTTAAACCAGATCAATTAGATTGCAGTGCTGATATATCTAGTATAAGAACACGTACATATTCAAGATTTTGCATATTTCAGTTGGTTTAGAATCAGGCCTCGCTGTGAAAGGGTTAAGACACCTCTATTCTATCATTGAGGGACGCGCGGTTGCCGCACTGGTAGTGATAGTTACGCAGCGTAAGTCCCGTTGGACCGGATCTGGTTCCTACCAGCGGCTGTTCGATTTTTCCTTGGGCAAGTGAATTTACTTCAATTTTTTCACTGCACCCAGGTGTCAAATGGGTACCAACCCACTATTTTGGGTATTCTGCGTTAGACCAGCGTCCTATCAATAAGGTGACAGCCAATATGAAATAACCCATGTCTTTGAAGACGCCGTATCTTTATGACAAAACCACATTTTGTGTTATAAAGCTAAGCAAGGAACAAAAATCATCACTTACAGGTGAAGATAAGCTTATTGTTGTTATTATGTCTCTAATTTGGTATCTTTTCAGCGCCCTTAAAATATTAGTCTTCATATTTTCTAATTTACTTTATATCAAACAATGATGGTGATGGGTTTGCTCTATATTTATACTGAACATTGACACTTCTCACAATGTTATTTTCCGACAATTTGCATGCACGTCGCAGAACACGACTTTTGTCTTTCTCGTCTAATGTCAGAGGACAAGAATCCAAAGGGTCCAATTTCATGATCCGTGACAACGATTTAGTTGGAGACTAAATTATTCCATCTTAAGCCTGAGCAGGCTCGCAGTGAATGAATTGGGTTTTATAAATGGTCAAAATGTCCCTGCGAGTGCGAGCCTGAATTTAATTATGGTTAGAATTTGTAATCGGACTACATTCAAGTCTCCCGTCATTGAATAAGCGCGACGGAGGAGCTTGTAGTTTTTAAAAATAAAGTGTGATTGCTGAAAAGCCTGTTCTGATTAAATTTTCAAACACAGCACAACAATCAGACTTAAATCTATCATTGTTGAGAAATTCTGTGTATTTTTGTTTTAATTTGCAACTATCTATATTTAATTAGCATTGCAACGCTATTTCTATTCTCTCTCTTTGGGAAGTGGTAATTTTTTCATTACAAATTTGTTTTGTGACGCGGTTTTTTTTTTCTTGCAATTTTTGACAATTATCCCTTTATTTAAATTTCCACTCACCACCCCCACCCCCACTTTCAGTCATGGGTATGTTTATATTCATTGTGTTCTAAAAGAGAGGAAGGATAGCTTACATCTTTTTTCGACTAAAATAATAATTTTTTAAACAACATTACAGAGCGATTCTACACATCTCTTTGATGGTAACTCAGAATTTTAAAAGATATTTGATATTAGTGTTGGCATTTTTCCTCTCAGGATAATATTTCCTTACAGTTACTCATTCATATTAAAAGGATTAAACTAGTACCCTTCTGATATGACGATCAGATTTCTAAATTGTTTGATTTTGCTGGGAGAAAACATATTATGGTACCTGCTTTCTTTTGCATTCAGCTAAACCTAACCTGTTGGAATCTTAATCCTAACGTACTAACATAATTACTCAAGGCTCCGTGATCTATATATCGTCGGCTGTTCTTGTAATTGAGAGAAAATTGATAAGATGTGCAAGACAGGGCTCCGAGAATACTAACGACATTTAAGAACCTCATTATACATCTTTTTGCGCCTTCCTCCAAGGAAATAAGATTTTGGGACAGGCAAGATGCAGGGAAACGAACAAATATGCTCGGAACAAAGAAAATTCGGGAGCAATATGCTGGATATCTAATTCGAAAAGAACGATTTGTCTGTAAAGGATTCTGAAAATGTAACCGGCCAGAATTTGATGCAGAATTCACATGATGACGATTTAATAATTGTACACAATTTAATAATCAATGGCCTTAACCTTGGGAAAATTGTCGCGGGAAATTAATGATCAACGGTTAAAGAAAAATGACGCTTGTCAATAATGTATTTTTTGCAATCATGCAAGAAACCAGATTGTCTGGGGAAGAGGAATTAGAAGTTCAGGGAGAAAGGAGGAGGAAATGGCGGAGAAGATGAATAAGACGACAGTGACGACGCTGGGGATGAAAAGAAGAAGAGGAAGGGTCATGAGAGGGGTATGGGTGAGGAGGAGGACGAGAGGTAATAAAAGAAGAAGAGGAGGAGAAAAGAAAAAGACGAAGGATCAGGAGGATGGGTAGGAGGAGGAGGCGGAGGAGGAGAGGTAATAAAAGAAGAAGAGGAGGAGAAAAGAAGAAGACAAAGGATCAGGTGGAGGGGTAGGGAGAGGAGGAGGACGATATGTAAGAAAAGAAGAAGATGAGGAGAAAAGAGGAAGAAGGATCAGGAGGAGGGGTAGGAGGAGGAGGAGGCGGAGGAGGAGAGGTAATAAAAGAAAAAGAGGAGGAGAAAAGAAGAAGACGAAGTATCAGGTGGAGGGGTAGGGAGAGGAGGAGGAGGAGGAGAGGTAGAAAAAGAAGAAGACGAAGGGGTAGGGAGAGAGGAGGAGGAGAGGTAGAAAAAGAAGAAGACGAAGGGGTAGGGAGAGAGGAGGAGGAGAGGTAGAAAAAGAAGAATAAAAGGAAAAAAGAAGGAGGAGGAGGAGAAAGAATAGTGATCTTCTTTTTGTGAGGACAGTAGGTATGAGATGAGATTCAGTGCCGCACCTATCCTATGGAAGTCTTGTGGGGAGGGGGGGGGTTAGAGACAGCGCGGACGTCACAGAAAAACTCTTGTATTGTTTACGGATAAATAGCTCCTCAACTAAATGGGTAGAACGTCCGCTTAGCCGTTTCAATGCTAAGGACACCAAAATCTTCAAGATTTGCCTGTTTTTATGGCAAATAATTCAGATTTCAGTGAACTGACAATATGTCAAAAGCCTGAAATTCAGTTATCTATCTATCTGTCTGTCTGTCTGTCTGTCTGTGTATGAATATGTCTATTTATCGAACGTAAGAATACAAGTATTATTTCGGAAAACACGTAATCCCGGGCCGTAGTATATTTCCTGAGGGCTGTATTTTTAATCAGCCTCTGGGTGTGTGAATGGCGTTTTAGCACGCAAGGTGTAAAAGCTGTACCTTGAGGCTCTGAAAGAAAAAAGAACCCAACATGCCAATAATTTATCAATAGCGAGTGATTGATTTTAAAACAAATATTTAATCTGGTTCTAGCATACAAATCAATTGCCTTACCCTGGGTTTGCACGTGTATTTCTTCTTTTATTTAAATTTTCATTGATGTTGGTATCCTTGTCTGTCAACTGTGATTTTCGAAAGCAATACACTACCTACCACCATATCTACCTATCTACCTATAATTCTACTTACCTACCTACCCACCCACCTACCTACCGGGTGTATGATCAATTGAAGATATTTATCTATCTATCTATCTATGTTCATTTCTATCTATGCTATCTATATCTCTATCTCTTGTCTATCTATCTATCTATCGATAGATCGATCTGTCTTCTACCATCCTATATATCTATCTTTCTATCTAGCTACGTTTTATATTGTCATTTTAACGACCTAAGAATACTGTATTCCAATCAAATATTGTTAGAATGAAAATGATGATGATGATGATGGTGATGATATTATTATTATTATTTTAATGGTAATATAATAATAATAATGATGATAATAACACCACTGCTGATTTTAGTAAATGACTCTAATTCTAATGTCCTGTTTGACTGCCTTACTTACAGTGCCGATATGGGCCATCATACTGATCATCGCCGGTTCTCTCCTGTTCCTGGTTTGCTGTGTATACTGCACCTGCAAGAGATGCTGCCGGAAGCGGAAGAAGAAGGAAGGGAAGAAAGGACTCAAAGGGGCTGTGGACTTGAAGAGTGTACAACTCCTTGGGAACTCTTACAAAGAGAAGGTATGAGTGGTTCTTTCTGTCTGCCAGTCTACTACGTGCTTTTTAAATTTCGTTTCATTCTTATTTGTATTTAGAATTTATTTTGTGTGTATGTGGGAGGTGGTGCTTGTCTCTTTGGTTGGTTGGCTGGATGGTTGGTTAGTTGGTTGGTTGGTTAGTTGGCTGGATGGTTGGCTAGTTGGTTGGTTGGTTAGTTGGCTGGATGGTTGGTTAGTTGGTTGTTTAGTTGTCTGGATGGTTGGTTGGTTGGTTGGTTAGTTGGCTGGATGGTTGGTTAGTTGGATAGTTGGTTAGTTGGTTGGCTGGTTGGTTGGCTGGATGGTTGGTTTAGTTGGATAGTTGGTTAGTTGGTTGGTTAGTTGGTTGGTTGGTTGGATGATTGATTGGTCCTTGGTTTATTGGTTGGTTGGTTGGTTGGATGGTTGGTTTAGTTGGATAGTTGTTTAGTTGGTTGAATGATTTGTCTTTTTAGCTTGTTTTTGTTTTGTTTTGTTTTGTTCTATTTTTTTTTTACACAATTATTGGTTCTCTGCATGGCACATGACAATCTTACATGTCACATTTGTGCCACATGTCACAACAGTATGACAGCCACTTTTGACACACACTTGCATAGTTGACCCTGACGTATATTTCTCTGTTCCTGACATAACGATCACTGACATATACATACATACCTGTTTGCTGTAGACTTATTTATTGTACTGGATCCAATATGCAGATATACTTTTAAATCCCCCCTGCCCCCCCCCCCCCCCCCCCCCCCCAATATGAATGACACCAACACACACATTTGTGAGTTAAAAATTGATCATGATATTGTGTGTACTATGACTGAACGCATAATTTGTTAGATAAAAATATCATGCAACACACTTATACGTAATTTTGACACACTTGTGTCTTCGCTTACCACACTGCTGTAAATATATTATAGCGGATACATACTGACACACTATCTGTACCATTGTGTACCACCTGTCGTCACATCTTTTATGACACACCCGCCACATGGCACTTCTGACATTGACACACATCCTGTTTTTGTGTCTGAGACACGATACAGGCACACAACCATGTGCCCAAAACCTGTTTGTTCATTGAAATCAGATTCATCTAATATAAGAACTAAGAGCCAAATCTTGGAGATTATTTTGTGTGTTCATAATTAGCATTGACAGGGTTAAGTAATAGTAATAATCCAGAGACTAACACACCTGTCTGTCCCATTCGTGCCCTGGTAAGGTACAGCCTGACCTGGATGAGCTCCCTGTCAACATGGAAGACAATGAGGACGCCGAGAGCACCAAGTCAGAGGTCAAGCTTGGCAAGCTGCAGTTCTCCCTCGACTACGACTTCCAGAAAGGGGAGGTAAGTCTCCAGGGATGTGGGATGGGGACTTTCTGCTTCAAATCTAAACTCGAGACTAATAGATACAGTAGATAGATCTTTCGTAGCTGCCCTTATGTCTCCATATCACCATGTTTACACCTCTCTCTCTCTCTCTCTCTCTATCTATCTATCTATCTATCTGTGTGTGTGTGTGTGTGTGTGTGTGTGTGTGTCGCTCTCCCTCTCTCTCCTCTGCTGTCTCTCTCTCCCTCCGTCTCTCCGTCTTTCTCTCTCTCTTCTCTCTCTCTCCCTTCCTCTCTCTCTCTCTCTCTCTCTCTCTCTCTCTCTCTCTCTCTCTCTCTCTCTCTCTCTCTC
>JAUEKZ010213585.1:0-10230 GCA_031471865.1 Melibe leonina
CCCCCCCCCCCCCCCCCCCCCCCCCCCCCCCCCCCCCCCCCCCCCCCCCCCCCCCCCCCCCCCCCCCCCCGGGGTTGATAAATGCTGCGTTTATTTATATTAAGGATTTTCCTTGTGGGAAAAAAATGTAGACGTTTAGAATCACTCGTACACTAAAAGTTTATTACAACCCGCTTCAGGAACGAATGAAGCACTTTTGTTTCTCATTTATTCGTGTGGGAAACTTTCATTGTTTCTCCTTCTCTCAAGAAAAGCGTTCGTTTTCCAATTTTACATGAACAAGCATTCCTTACACTGAAATCTAGTTCATGAACATATTCGGATAACTTTAAAAGCATTTCAAGTCTGTGAAGTCTTGCTGTTGACGGAAATATTAGTCGTTGAGATAGTAGTAGAAGAATCAGTAGTAGTCGTAGTAGTAGTTGTTGTTGCAGGAGCATTAGTGGTTGTTGTAATATCAGAAGTAGTTGTTATTGTAATGGATGTAGTAGTAGGTGTTGTAATAGTAGTAGGAGTTATAATAGTAGTAGAAGTCGTTGTAGTAGTAGTTGTTGTTGTAGTAATAATAATAGTAATTTTTGTTTTAGTAGTGGTAATAGTAGTAGTAGTAGTTGTTGTGTTACTCGTAATAGTAGTAGTAGGTAGTACAAAGTAAAAGTACAGGTCGGTGCAGAATAAACAGTGATCAAATGTTTAACGATGAGAAACATTGAACTTGAAACCACGTTAAGACCACGTTTACAGCATGACAATAAATAAAAGAAAAAGAATTAATAAGAGGATTTAAGTTTTAAATCGATATCAGTGTTTGAACAAGCAACACTGGGTTCTTGATTAGGCGATTATCTGATTATCGTAGCTGCGTTAAAGTATATTAATTTTGCAGGCGCCTCTATGACCCTTGTGTGTCGTGGCGCCTTTAAACTCCCAATAAAAGAAGAGGGATGGTGACGGGGAAGTTAGTGAATGGGTTTACGTGTGTGGTCGTTTGTCAATACTTGTGATGTACCATATCTCTAATAAATGCATGTGTGAATGGGTTGATTAACATTGATGTGTAGTCAAATGAAAATTGCCACTATTTGAGGACAATAAAGATGTATTATTATTATTATTATTATTATTATTATTATAAACAAAGTATTATGTCAGATTATTTTGACATACACATGCATATCATAACCACACTCCTTATGTTGCATGTCAATATTTCTTTCCTATTATAGCTAGATAGATAAACATCACCTGTGTCCGGAACGTGGTTCCAAGAATGTGAGAACAAAACAAAACAAACAAAAAATAATTTTTAAAATGGATGTTTATGACGAAGTTTCTACCAACATTTAGAGATTAGTGTACTTCAAATGTTTGGTATTAGTATAATGAATAAATGACTAGATTACATGTATGTTTTGAAAAAAAAAAACATTTAAGCTGCTTGTAAAATCTATCTAAATACTTACCAAAACAATGAAGCCGTGCAGTGAAATGAATTACAACATTCAACTATGCAAGCTTGTCGTAACAAATTATTTCGTGCCGCCTTTTCAAAGTGAATGATATGAGTCACACAGAGCAAAACCACACGAAAACCTCCAAACGAAACCACACAATGACAGACAAACAGGATCTTGGCGACACCGCTACGTCTTCAAAATGGGCAAGACGGAAGGTTAAGAAACGATCTTATTTGCGTGAGTTCTTCTCACCCTTTCTATTCTACCTCTTCTCTCGGGCACTGTATCCAAAACCTGCTTGAGCGCCTTTTGCGCACACTGGCTGGACTTAGGAGGGCCGAGCGAAGGAAAACTCGACACCAAAACACGGGTGCACGCACAGGTTAGTTTCGCCTCACCAGTCCCGCTCAAATCGTTTCTGGAGCCTGTGAGAAATTTAACAAGCTTCACAAGATTTGAATAAAAGTTATTCCCAGTGATGTAATTATCTACAGTGAAATAAAAAGGTTAAATCTATTTCAACTTATTCAAAGAACATACAGTCAAATATAAAGACAAATATGTTTACGTGTTATGAAGAATAGTATCGATACTTTTTCGATATTCCCACCCCTCGTGTTGTGACAGTGTGTGTGTATGTGTGTGTTAGTGTGTGTTAGTGTGTGTATTACTGTGTGTGTGTGAGAGGAGAGAGAGAGAGATGGAGAGAGAGAGGGGACTGGTTACTGGTTACTGGTCACAATTGTGCGGACATGAAGCGCGAGGACAGCACAGCACGCTCGACCTTATCATCCACAATCTGCCTGTAGACAAGTTTCATGACTTGTACAGGTTTACTTCAAATCACAGTATATGCTAAAATAACCCAAGTTAACTCGTATAATAGTAAGGTGGGGAGCAGGCACTGGAAATCACAAGATATGGGTCCAATTTGAAAAAATACATAGTGTAGTTAAGAGACAAAGGTAAAGAAAGCAGACACATGGGTAATAAAGAGAGAGAGAGAGAGAGAGAGAGAGAAAGAGAGAAAGAAACAGGTGATAAGATGTGCTGTCGGCCAGGCGATGGGTGCTGTGGAAGGGTCCTGGGTTCGATCCCGTTCAGGACGCTTTTATGTTTTCCAATTTTCCTGCTTTCTTAGGCTTTGTCTTGCATCTGCACTGCATTCTTAAGCTCTGTGTTAAGGTTTTTGCTTGTAAAACTCCCTTTAATAAAAACCAGATAGGAAAGTATCTTAGCAAGTTTATGTGATTACCGCATAGAAGTAAAATGAGGGCCCATTCGAGTAGCTCACTCAGTCACAGGATACTGTCACCAGGTACACCAGCACTTGCGCTGTTTGCATAATTCCAAACGTTTGGTGAGACAGCTGCTAAGATGCTGATTTTCACGAAACAGTTATGAGGCGGCCGGGATTGAAACCCCCGACCTCCAAACGGCTCTGAGGCTAACACTAGGTACTGATTGAGCACAGCGACGATAATGAATTTATGTATGTGTACATGTCAATCGTTCTAAAAGAGGAGGCTTATATAGCGCTGATATCCACGAATTGTGCTAATCGCGCTTCCCCACTTTTTATATTCCCCGGCCAACAGTAAACATTGAAACATAATATAGGACAAGAGAAGCGCCTGTTAGGCGTGTTACAATTTGTTTGCGGGACAAAGACAGTGCTGTATGGAGGGCCAGGTACCCATTTACTGCTGGGTCGACAGTGGGGTTTTCTGGTCACGGAATAAAATTCTGCCTCTGAAGGGATTGAACCCGGGACCTTCAGCACAACAGTCTGATGCTCTACCAACTGAGCTATTGCGCCCCAAAGATCTAGTTTGTAACCCTATTGACGAGGTTACGTAACAGCATTGTTCTTGTCCGCAAAAATTGTATATATATTATATACATCTGCATATCAGTGTTGTCTATGCATTACTGCAATATGTATATCGTCAACCTTTAGTTATAACATTGTTATCCTTCTTGAATAATAATAACAATAGTAATAATAATAATCATAATAATGATAACAATATGCCTGCTCATAAACCAAAGCGCAATTTTGAATACACGTTTGCAAGTTTTATGTGCCTTTAGCTCTCGTCAACAGGCGCAGAAATGTCAGTCAATGTACAAGGGTCAACCTATTTTGTGTTGTAACGTTCTTTGTGGCAGCCATCGGACGCAGAGAGCTGTTTAACCCTTTCACAGCGAGGTCTGATTCTAACCCAACTTAATATACTACAGAATCTTAAAAATATGTCTTCTTATGGCAGATAAATCAGTATTCAATGAACTGACGTATGCAAAAAGCCTAATAATATGTCAGTTCACTGAACTCTGATTTATTTGGTATAATAACAAGCAAATCTTGAAGATTTTGGCGTCCTTAGCAGAGAAAGGGTTAATCTCAGTCAGCGAGGCGTGAGGTAAACGGATGATAGTCGCTGCCACTCTTTGGATGAGTGGCTGGTCTATTATTATATAAAGTATAGCGTATCATTTCCCCAACCATATCAAGACGAAGTGATCCGGTACAGATTTAATTTTGATACATGGGTTGATTTATTTGCCCAAATATCATATAACACCAAAACTTTGTTGGCAGTTTTGTCTTCTTTCTTCTACGAAAACAACAACAACAAAACAGACTGTATGCATATACCCTGTTTTGTTTTGTTGACAATACAATGGCCGCGCTGAGCCAGTAGTCTACCCTGCAATAAAAACAGACAAACACACACACACACACACACAAACGTACACTATCTTCCATTGATCTTTAGAAAAGAATAAAGGTTTATTCAGACCTGCGAAGTAAATCTGAACAATGATGAAGCAGGTTCGACGTTAGCAGTTTCGTTTGGTTCGACGTTCTGTGTTCAATGCAAGGCGGCCATGCTGGTGCCTTTTTTTTTTTACATTTATTTCGCATTTTATTGGCTGGGAATGTGGGCGCAAAGCTTTTGTCAAATATCCAGAGCCGTAACAGGTTTTTATTATGCTGTCTTGAAAATCAAGAAATGTGCGCTAGCAATACTTCAACTGCCGAATAAAGCTTTGTTTTTTCCCTTCTATGAAAATTAACCATTTTACTGCTAAGGACACCAAAATCTTCAAGAGTTGCCTGTTCTTATACCAGATAAATCAGATTTCAGTGAACTGACATAATGAATCTGTCAGTTCACTGAAATCTGATATATCTGGTATACAAACACGTACATTTTCAATATTTTGCATATTTCAGGTGGATTAGAATCCGACCTCGCTAGGCTGTGAAATGTTTAAAGCGACGAGACGGGTGTCATCCGATCACACAACACAAGAATCATAATATATTCGCTCTACTGACGCTAATCTCTACGAAAAAAAAAATTCACGCTTCAAATTAAAATTAGGGGGCTGATATGTCAAAATGACATTGAATTTTCAATTAAGTATACGTTTTATGTTAATATTAACCCCTTTTATGTTTACAATATTGCTAAAAACGTAAGTAGATATCAAAATAGTTAAGATATGCATGTTCTTATACCAGATAATCCGATTTCAGTCGACGGACGTATGCCAAAATCCTGAATTTCATTTGCTTTATCTGCTTCAAGGACAAGTAAATTTTAAAGATTTTGCATATTATGTTTGATTAGAAGTGGACCTCCCTGTGAAAGGGTTAAACTTCATCATATGAAGGCTGCAGGGAAACAACGATCAAAGTCACATTGTGCTATTTTAAGAGCTTTTGTACAGAATGGTTTCATTACATCCAGTATCCCCCCCCCCCCCCCTTTCCAAATATTACTTTTTTAAGTAACAGGGTCCGGAGTAATTCGTAGTTTTTAAAAGCTACTAAAACGAATGGAAGAATGCGTGTTTTTTTTTAAATTTTAAAAGTTGGTTTTCTCAAAACCAGAAACATGTGACTCTGATCGTTATTCCCCTGTAGCATTCTATGTAACAATTTCTTTGTCAAACTGGCTGGGGTGTCTTGTGCCGAGCTAAATAGGAAATATTGATGTTTATATTACCGTCATTTACAGGAAGACCTAGTCAAGAGTATGATTTAGAAATACATTGACAAAAGAAGCAAAAAGACAGAGATTTAGAAACACAAAAGTAGTTCCGTTTCAATTTTGTATGATATGAGGGCTTATGAAATTCGTAAGACGATGAATGATCGACGCCCGATACCACAGTTTGATTTTGAAAAACTTTGTGAAACTGTGAAATATATTTGAAACTTTCTGTACCGATTAATGACTCTGGAGAATATTATAAACAGACAAACATTATTCATTATGTAAATCTTTGTTTTGTTTCCACGATCTAAACCAAAAAGAACCAAAGTGCTAACCTATAATAGAGACACAATTAATTTAATTCATACCAGATGAGCAAACCTTCAACACAACACATGAGATCTCTTTCCAAAGCACATCTGCGCTCAGCACAAAAACGCACGAGGAGCGCGTAGGCTGCACTTAACTGAACAGGGCACACCAGCCACACATCTTGCGACAACTCTTACTCGCTAATGTAGATTACATGTTATTAGACAATAAACATGGGTTTGCAATCGCTCACTACTATGAAATAGAAAACATACTTCCACACTGGCTTGCTAGAATCGTGTTCTAAATTACATTATTAATATTATGTTCTCAGTGTGCACTCTCTCGGAGACATAGTCCTCAGATTTAAGGATGGAAATACATAACAAAAAACAAAACATTGAAAAAACAACAACCCCAAAACAAAAGCCATTGTGAAACCGGAAACCTCATCATCGTCTTTCAACGGAGTGTAACATAGTAACAAACCATGTTAATCCCAAAGTTGGTACAGACAACAACAAAAAACACAAAAAAACCCATGCTCGTTTGACGTAATAAATGTTGGCTGGTTCTTATGTGTTTACTGCCCTTTTATAAACATTAAGGTCATATCAACTACGTGTTTCTCTACACAAGCTGACGTGCTGCCAAACGGAGTTAACGAATGGTACTCTCGAATATTTCCCTTAGTCACAGGATACTGACACCGATCGAACATTGTGCCCATAATGCCGAGCGTCTAGTATGACAGTTACGTCTTAGGTATGATGCGATCGATATTCGAACCGTGAGATGAAGGAGGAGAAAGATGAATAGAAAAAGAGGAGGCAAAATGAAAAGGAGATGAAAATGAAGGAGGAAAATAATTAGAAGAGGGAACTGAAGGAGGAGGAGGAGGGGGAGTAGAAGGCAGGGAAAACAAATAAGAAGAAGCTGAAGAAGAAGCTGAAGAAGAAGAAGAAGAAGAAAAGAAGATGATGGTAATGTAGAAGAAGAAGCACAGATCAGGACAGCGAAGATTTTATCACCAGTGATGAACACACACACACACACACACACACACACACACAAACCATTTCGCCCGTGCAACGCCGTCTGTCATTGTAGTTTTCAGTCAGCCTTGGGTAATGAGTTGCGTGTGGTTTTCATCAAAATTGTATAATGCTCCTGTCTCCTGTCGCTTCCTCATGTTGTTTCGATAGGGCTGCAGTCAGAGACACTGAAGGATCTACGGAGTGAGCGCTTTTTAAATTTTAATGCCCACGACTCTTTGCGTGTTGAATAGATCGAATGAGCTGAGTTGAAATACTCTATAACAGTACAGTGTTGGGACTCTTCATAATGTGTGGACTGGGAATGGAACAGGTAGAAAAGGGGCAGAAAGTGAATTTCCAAGTGACAAAGATGCAGTGGTCACTAGGGTGAAGAGTTGAGGACAACGTGAGAAATGAGAAAACAACTGTACTAATGGAGCCAGGGGAAATTTTCTACCAAAAATAACACGAAATTTGACCAGTATCCATAACATGAATTGTAGTGTTGCGGTTATGACATTCTTATTTGGATCAAAGTTTTAATTAAGCATGGTCTTCTCTGATGAAAAAAAAAATGAAATAACTATGGAGCACTGATAAAAAATTCATCGAGGAAAAAATTTAATTCCACAAATTTAATTGAGAAATTGAAGCGTATTCCTGACGAATTGAGGCCTATTTCTCAAACTTCACACTCGTTAAGCATTATGGGTCAGGCGATCTTCGGTGCTATTCGCACGCACGGCTTTGTGCGTTTGTTTGTTTGTTTGTTTGTTGAGAGTTTTAGGGCGCTTGCAACTGCTATGGTCATATAAGCGCCCAGGGGTAAGCAAGATGATAGGCAAGTTAAAAGAATAGCCAGAATTTGACCCTGCCATGGGCGTTTCACAGAGAGATGATTTACAGGAAAAAAATATCGTCTCTCAAAAAATGTGACAAAGAGATGATTTATAGGGAAAGAACATCATCTCATTCAATTACAAAGCAGGACACACAAACAGATAATGGCTACCATCTAAATCATGCACCACTGTGGTCCGGGGAGACCCAAGATATTCTATCGCCCTTTGCGTACAAAAGTACTCAGTCCTTCTAGATAGCAAGTGACCCTGTAGTTGGGTACCACAGTATGTTAAACATGGAGGATGATCATAAGTTTGTTGGAACAACAGGCAGGGCCAAGACTCAGCTAACAGATACAAAAAAAGCTGCGTGTGTAAGCTTGCAAGGGAGCACTGGAAAGAGTGCTGGAAAAAGCAAATTGACAGTTGAAGCTAAAAGAGAAGGAGAAACAGAGAAGCGACCACCGGAGGCGCTCGCAAAAATATCTTTTTTCAAAGTTCAGCAACAAACACATTGCAAGTGTGAGTTGCTTGAGATCTTGATAAAATCTTTATGTAGCTCCTATTGCGTACATGACTGCCAATAAAGACAGCATGGGTTCGCAGGAGCGTTGTGCGATGTTTCGTTTGATCAGTCAGCATGGGTACACCAAAAAAATAAAATAAAAATGAAAATAAAATAAAACACGGGGCGTCTCAACCCTTCCACAGCAAGGTCAGATTCTAACCGAACTGAAACATGCAAAATATTTAAAATTTACGTGTTCTTATATCAGATAAATCAGATTTCAGTGATCTGACATATTGTCAGTGAAAGTGTCTAAACTCGAAAGTCCGCGATGGGGACAAAATTTGTATAGCCCAAATACACACCCAAATATCTAAGGCATCTTGTGTAAAATATATCATGATGTTCTGAACAATTCAAATATGTTGTGTGTCACATGCTCTAAACCCGTAAGTCAATTTTACTTCAAAGACTTCCAACATACAGTTTGAAATTTGTCAACTCGTAACTCGAGACCTAGAAATCTTTGTAGTGGCAAATATGGTAGTAAGTAGAAGTGGTTGTAGAAAGGGGTGTTAACTGTTGTAGTAGAAGTAATAGAAGTAAAACTAGTTGATGTTAGGGTAGATATAGGGTAGTAGTAGTAGTCGTAGTCGTAGTCGTAGCATTAGTAGTAGTAGTAGTAGTAGTAGTAGTAGTAGTGGTGGTGGTAGCGGAAATGAACATTGGGGTCATCATTTGTCATTTGCTTCGTGTTTCCTCTAGATATTGTCTTTTTTCAAGAAATGAAAAATGAGTTCCTAAGACAACGAGGTTGTATCTGATTTTACAGATGAAAGGACAGAGCAAGATTGTATGAAAATCAGTATAGTATACCCTTTACTGTCCCCGCGGAAAATTGCGAATGAAAAGCCAAAAATTGCATTGAAAATTGAAAAGGTTGCATGCAAAAAAGGTAAAAACTCCAAGCAAAAATTGCAAAAAAAATGAAAAACTTGCAAATGTTTATTATGTTGTTTTTTTTAACAAACAACGCACAATGATTCAAAGTTTTTAACATTTCATTACTTCACCATGTAGCAAAACACTCATTCTCGGAATGGGAGGAAAGACAACAAAAAAAAAGGGGGGGAATATAGAAAATTAGAATTAAGAATGTTAAATTAATGAAGACGTTACTGAGCATGTGTGTGTCACTGCACCGCCTCCTGGTCGCAACAGAACGATTAAGAAATAAACTTACTTTAATTATACAGTTACTCCACGTGTTTTTATTGTCATTTATCATTGCTTTGAACATCTTTAAAACCTGTTTAAATACTCTCTCCTTTATATTTTAACAATTTTTATGATTTTCCCCATCATTTCACAGCTTAGAAGATATGTTTTACCTTCACATGTCTCAAAAAAGCTATTCTCTGTCTTCTAAATCCAAATCAAAGCACTGATTTGCCAATTAAATATATGATGTGTAGGTCTTTAAAAGGCAGAATTTAACCAAAAACACCTTCTGCATTCCTAAAAAAAAAATCCACACTTTTAATTTAACTTTTCCCCCATAAATACAGCTCCTCTGAATACTGTTACTAATTTTAGCCCCTAAGGCAGCTTGACATGTGATCATCGCCAATGTCAAGAGAAGAAACACAAAGATGGTGCAGAATGAGTGATTAGCATTAAGATTATATAATTGAAAGTGATTTTAAGGGTTTTAGGAGCTTCAACTACACTAGTTTGACCTGGTTGGATAGAGCAGGCATATTTCAAAATCAGTCTGTGCAAACCAGTACACCCCCACCGCCCCCTCCCCCACCCTTTAAAAATTGTAAACGATGTATCTAATATCTACCTAAATGTGGTGTCAAATGAAACTTGGATAATGTACCTACAGTTGCTAAATGTTTAACACTAGATGGATAATGAAATCCTGTTATATGTGTACTAGTCTAGTACTAATCTAGCTATGAAACTGAATTAAATTTTTTTGGGGATCGATTTTTGAGGGGGGGGGGGGGGGTCGGGAAAAACAGAATGGGACAGTCGAATAGATACGCAATTAAA
>JAUEKZ010213596.1:0-10230 GCA_031471865.1 Melibe leonina
GAATGTATGTATGAGATGCATATTTTGACACTGGTTACAGATTTGCTGATGTTTTATGGAGTGTGCTTCGTGTATTTTCCTTGTTTTTTTTTTTTTTGCTTGCCTTTTTTGTTTATTTTATTTCTGTCATTTTTCCATCTTTCCTTTCCCGATTTTATAGTTTATTAATTGGTACGTCAAGTTATGCCCGAGTCAATTCTATGATTGACACGCATGACAGTACTCGTCTGTTTTAAAATGCACTCAATTTCTATAGTGTAAGATAATATATCAAAGATTTTCTTTTCTCGTGCTATTATAGGAAAGGAGCGTGTCCACTCTCGTTACAATATTAGTTGTGCTTTTAAAAACACCGTACACTCTATCTAGCCTTTCTATACTGTCGTATCGCATTTTAACTTCTAAGGCACGATAGAGGATGTCCGCGTCCTCGTTTTCTCTAGATATTATATTACCTTAGTCTACCCTCGCCGTCTCTTTAGTATGTTACCCGAGCGGTAATTAGTGATGTTATCATCGGTCGATGTCCCCAGCAGCCCTTGGTCTGCTTGATGGAAATGGGAGAAGAGAAGTGGTGGGGACAGGAGTCTCGTCTCGTCTTGTGTAGTGTAGAGTTAGTAGTGTAGGGTATTGTGGTTAGTGTTGTAGGGTAGTGTAGTGTAAGTATAGGGTGGGGTAGTGTAGTGTAGTGTTGTGTTGGAGGGTAGTGTAATGTAAGAAAAGTGTAGGAAAGGGTATGGTAGAGTAGTGTAGTGGAGTGTGGGGGAAAAGAAACGACAATCTGCTGTCACATCGTCGTCCTTTCAGTCCTTCCCCTTCTTTCTCCCTCGTCATCTCTCTCTCTCTCACTCTCTATCACTCTCTCTCTCTCTCTCTCGATCTGTCCCCCCTCTCTCTCCCTCGTCCTCTCTCTCTTTCTCTCTCTCTTCCTCTCTCTCTTCCTCGTCCTCTCTCTTTCTCTCTCTCTCTGTCCGTCTCTATTTCTCTCCCCCTCTTTCTCTCTCTCCTTCTCTATTTCTCTCCCCCTCTTTCTCTATGTCACTCTCTATTTCTCTCCCCCTCTCTCTCATCCCCGGCATCTCTCCATCCCTCTCTCAATGATGAAGAGAGCAAATCGATTCAGCCCCGTGTCTCTTCCTCCTCCTCTCTGTAAGGCCGTCACCCGGCCTGTGCTGTTTAATTCTCGTCTTTTTTTCTTCTTCTTATTCTCCGGCACTCTCCTGGATCGAGCGTCTTGTCCTGTGTCTCCCTTCATCCCCCATTTCTCTCACAGTTCCTGTTTGGGTTCTAGAAGGACGACAATTTCCGACATTGGCAATGGTCAAACAAACCATTGAGAAATAGACGAGACAGAATTATTATTGTGTGCTAATAGGGAGTGTGTGATGTGAGGTGGTGTGTTTACATGCCTGGCGAGTTTCTCTGGATTCAGGTGTGCGTTGTGTGTGTGTCAACAAAAACGTATTGTAGAAATATCAGCAGTTGTTAATTATAATTCATTGTTTTCTGATTCTGTTCAGCTATATGGAAAACAGTTCTTTGTATATTATAATTATAATGAGTATGACAGTTCAGGTATGAGTCACTAAGTCGTGTGGTGCAACCATGTCACCGATACTTACATTTTGAATTTTTTTTTCGAGAGAGATTTGTAGTTCAATCGATTATAATTTATAAACAGTTTTCTTCTGCTTTAATTAATTCTGAAACCCTCTTGGGTAGCCCTCAAGTACAAACATAATGTTGCCAAAAAAATAATAAAAAAGGTGCCATATTCTTCTTCCTTTTACAATTAAGTGTCAGTGCGCATTTCGGTTACAGACTTCTTAAACTTAAGAGCGATTCTACAATTTAGAGCGTTGTGCTAAGCAAACATAAACGAGAACTTTATCCCTTGATAAGTTGAATGGTTCAGAATTTCTCGATAAATCACAACTATATCGATCTGGACAAAGTTGTAGTCTTCTTGTATATATTTCAATGTAGTTTGACATAGTGTAGTGTCCAGTATTTATTATGATACAACAATGCTTGCTTCCTTTGTCAGGTACTATTTATCATTCAGTAGATCTTGTAGTTTCAATATTGATAGCAATATTCATGGAAACGTTTTCGTTCTCTCTCTCTCTCCCTCTCTCTCCCCCTCTCTCTCTCTCTCCCCCCACCCTCCCTCTCTCTCCCTCTCTACTTTTATCTAAATTTGCAATTTTTTCAATTTTATTTTTTGCTTAACGAATCATTGCCTAATACAGAGAGAAAAAAAGACTCCAATTTTACTCTACAGTGATCAAAGAATGGGGCCCAACGGTCGGACAAGTTTCTGTCAATTAGGCTCTTTAATCTTCTTCCTAACGCCGGCTGCTTTTGCCGTGTTCGTCTTCAGGAAATTTTTCAACCCATTCAGGATGGTAACCGCCGGTGCTGCTGCTAATCAAAACCAATTGATGTGTGCCAACCATTTCTTTCTTTCTTTCTTTCTTTCTTTCTTTCTTTCTTTCTTTCTTTCTTTCTTTCTTTCTTTTTTTCTTTGTTTCTTTGTTTATTTCTTCTTCTTTTTTACTATTTCCTATTTCCTTCTCTTGACTGTAGTCTAATTCGCGCACCTTCAAAGAGATAATTGCAGTTTATGAAAAGAAGCCATTTTATTCTATTGCGGTGGATGGTTTAAACCGAAAGGGGGGGGGGGGGGGTGTTGGTTTATATCTATCGATAAAATGTCGAAATTAGGATATAATCTCTGCGTTGGTGTAAAATAATTTGTGAATCGTGGGCGCCATGCAGACTATATGGTAGACTGAAAAAACCGAATGGCCGCAGTTTAAAGTCTGACACTGATGGTTGAGCATTGCGTTCTGTTACAGTCTCCAGACTCTACACACGCAAGACTAGATACTTCAGTAGTTTCATGCATATAAAAAGATATATATCTTATACAATTTTCTATTCCCATTTCTACTGTATCCAGGCTTGAAATCAGCTCGGGGTGATTTTGAAAAGTTGGTACGATACTGAAAGTACTAATAGTTATGATAACAACATTGTACTATCTTCAGTCGGAGTGTTCTTTTCCAGCATATACACACTTTATTTTGTCCCATGGAGTGCTTGAGATCGGACAGTAGTTGCCTGTTACTACAAAGTTACTGTAGTGTTACTTATTTGTGTCTGTCTACGCACCGGACAATGCAGCAGACGTTTCTGTTGACCTATTGACCTGTTGACCTATTGACCTGTTGAGCTTTTGACCTATTGCATTTGGTCTTTTTAACCAATCAAAATTGGTGGTTATACGCTCTCTTCATTTGGTATGGACAAAGTCACCCTTATAAGGGATGGACAGCAAATGGTGAGTATTTCTAATTCTAAGACACCTGTGGATATATTTACCTATCATTATGCTCCCTCTTATTTCGCAATTGATGTTCTTGAAGTGTCTCAATATTTTATTTACTTCACTGTTACTATTTGCCTATTTTCTCCTCTCTTCAACTTGCATTTCAAGCAACCGGCCGAACAAAACATTTGATTATTGAAAACAGCAGCAACAAAAACAACAAAAGGAGACACACACAAAACATCATGATCAACAAACCAAAGTGAAATTAATATAGGAGTGTAGATAAAAAAAAATCAACCCTCAAATTTTGATATATCCTGCAAATCATTTTTGATTGATTAAAAAAAAAATCTCTGTACCGATCCTTCCGTTATCCTTCCTTGTTCTTTCTATCTCAGGTAATTATACATACATATATTTTGGATTTTTTTTGGGTCAATTTTGAGTAAAGAGGAACAGGAGCTTTGTTAGGTGGCGGCATTTGTCCTCATTAATATCTATTCACTTCCAGGTATTGGCAACTTCAATCTCGTTCATTGTTTACAGCAGCAACAGAATAGAATTCTCTCCCCCTCTCTCTCTCTCTATGTGGCTGGAGAACCGGTTAGCTTAAGCCTACCAACAGGTGTTGTTTTCTGTCTGGATAGGCTGGAAAGGAAAGGTAGAAACACGTGAGAACACCTTTGGGGAAGCCGAACGCGCAAATAGATTGTATGCGTTTGACGTCATAATGACAATGAGTAGTGTTCACCCCCCCCCCCCCCCCACACAATGACACCAGCACATAATTGTGTGTGTGTGTGTGTTACTACAGGGCGATCATTTTTATGAGTATTTTTGCATCAACGCCTACAGTCTATGGGAGGAATGGCAAAGGAATTTGTGCCAAATGCTGCTGTTTGTTATTCCTTACTCGGATGAACCCAATCAGATGGATTCCTGTGCTGGTCATTCTGTTAACGCGCTTTGCAGTATTTGATAATTCAATACTACGTTTTGTAAACCATAGCTGAAAATTAATAAAACATAATATATCATTATTATGCCACACATTCCTGTCCTCCCCTTCCGACCCCCCCCCCCCCCAAAAAAGGTCAGAATGAAACACCTTAATCATTGATAATTACAACCCCATCCTTCTTATTTATCAGTTGGCCTAGAGGGAATTAACCAGAGATGGTACTATGTTGCCGCTGTTTATTTCGCTCACGGTTAATTTGAAGCGTTTGAAAATTACCGTACACACACTGACTTGTTCTGTCCAGTGGTCCGTTTTACCCCCTGTTGTTATCGCGCTGTTAAGTTTTCCCATATTTCATCTTGTCGTTCCCCTCCTCCACACTCCACTTACCGCCATTATATTATATTATTATCTCTCTGTGTGTTAACCCTTCCACCCTTAACCCGACTGAAACATGCACAATCTTTAAAATATGCGTGTAGTGTTCTTATATCACATAAATCAGATTTCAGGTGAACTGACATAAAATGCCAAAAAGCCTAAATTTTGGTGTCATCAGCTTTGAAAGGGTTAAGAATATCTCTTTGTATATTTAGATCTATCTATCTTTGTCTTTCTTGTGTAGCTAGCTAGTCTTATTATGTTGTCTTTTATCCCAAGCAATTACACATACCACACGAATTAAACCTTGTTGAGATGAATGGCGTGATTCAATACCTGCTGTGTATAACAAGCCCTGAGGGCAAAGAATTTCGAATTGTTTGAAACAGCTGGTTGGTATTTCTGTCTTTTTGTTTCGTTTTTGAATTTTGTTGTGGTTGGTTTTTTTTTAAGTCGGTGGCGGAAAAATATCCCGGAAAACGTTTTATCTCTGCCACTGTCTCAATCCCTTGTCTCTCATACACAACCTCCCTACACTTTCTCTCTGTCTTCCCCCTCCTCCTCTCCTTCACGCTCTTCGTCCTTCTCGAAACTCTCTTGATCCCTGTCTTTCAAAGATACCCTTTTTGTATTCGTTCTATCATTTCTTTTGTTCATTCCTGCTTTCTCTCTCTCTCTCTCTCTCTCTCTCTCTCTCTCTCTCTCTCTCTCTCTCTCTCTCTCTCTCTCTCTCTCTCTCTTTCTCTATTTCGCCGCCCCCTCTCGCCCTCTATCTTGCTTTCTGAACTCTCTCTTTTCCTCCCCGCCTCCTCTCTCTTCCCCCCCCCCTCTCTCTTTCTCTCGCCACCCTCTCTTTCTCTATTTCGCCGCCTATTCTCTCCCCTCTCTCTATCTTTCTCTCTGAACTCTCTCTTTTCATTGCAGCCTCCTCTCTCTTCCTTTCTCTCTCGCTTCCTCCCCCACCCATTCTCTCTCTCACTCTTTCTCTCTCTCTCTCTTCGTCCCCCACCCATTCTCTCTCTCTCTCTCTCTCTCTCTCTCTCTCTCACACACACACACTCACACATACACTCTCACACATACACACGCACAAATATTCTTGACCAACTCTTCATGCTGCCCTTCCATTCCACTCTCCCAAAGAGGCAGCGGGCGTGGACGGACAGGAACAGGACTTACAGGCCGCTGAAGTTTAGTCTAGTCTAGTCGGGAGTCATCTCCGGTCTACATTATAACATAGTCTAGATCAAAGCCCGCCCTGAGTGGCGGCACGCGCCCGGTGGGTGCTCGAAGTCCGGTAGCCACACTAGTAGCCAGCCCCGAGCCCCGAGCCCCGAGAGTTCACGAGCCAAATAGCCAGTCCTCCTTTTCATCCCCCTGTGCCCACTGTCTTCCAGCACCAGCATCAGGTTGTAATGAGTGTTTACACCTCAGGTGTGGTGTTTGGAGACAGGCTTAAATTGCCGTGAAATCGTCGTGTCTGTCTGCCAGGCAGGGCCTTCTCTCACCAGGAAACGTTTACTGTTTACAAACATGTTCATGCAGCATGTTAATGTGAAATGTGTTGTGCACCTCAGAGAAATTAATTGCCTCTTCTCTCTCTCTCCCTCCTCCCTCTCTCTCTCTCTCTCCCTCCTCCCTCTCTCTCTCTCTCTCTCTTTCTCCACATCTCTCTCTAAATACCTGTCTCTCATTCTTTCCATCTCCCTCCACCGCTCTCTCCCCGTATCCCCCCCCCCCCGCCCTCTAGATATCCCTCTTTCTAATTTTAGACATTGTTTGCTATGTTTTTATTATTATTATTGTTTTCGGTTATAATCTGAATTGTTTTGAATTTTTTTTCGAATGGAGATCTGATTGAAAATTGATTTTTTGATGGTAGTTTTTTTGGTTCCTTGGATCTAACGTCCATAAAAGGGGCTAAAAATAGGATTCCAGTAAAATATAAAATTGTGCTTTCTGACAGAAGAAATGCTTTGTTCATCATTCTGTTAAACTTTTGATGATCATATTGGCTTATCCTATTACAAATCAATTGATCGTATGTTCTATAATGTATAAGATCGATCAAGATTGATTTGCAATAATATTTTCTGGATCACTTTTTAATTATTTTTTTACATTTTTTAGCAATGAGGTCTTTTTTACCCTCGTCTCTGTTTATCTGCTTTACATTTCACAAGCTGTTCCATCCGTCTAGATAATACAATGTCATCTCCTGCAGTTTCACCGTCGTCACCCCTCTCAATTCTGATTGATCTCTCTGATGTGTTACTACTATTTATTGCATATTTACTTATGGAAATGAAAGGCAAATATTGAGCCTTTAAACCACAAAAGGGCAATGTTAAGTCCCGACTGGTTTCTCTTCATAATGAAGAAAGGGAAAGTGAAAGCTACCAGAAAAAGCCACGACATTATGATATAGTTTTAATGTTGGAATCCATTTTTAAACGTAATGTGCTTATCTCTCCTCTTCTCTCCTCTATATATAATCTATCTATAATCTAACACCCTTGTTCACCCGCCCGTGAAGAATATAAGCACATACTAATCATTGCCCCAATCGTTATTTCTTATAGCAATTTATTGTGTAGATAAATCTGTACATCAAGCAGGAGCCCGCCGTGCACTGCCAAGAGGCAGTAATGCGTGGCTAAGTCTGTGCTTAACAAAACTACACGTTTGATTTGGAGAGACAGAGACACCCGGAGGTAAAACTCCCAAAATAGCGAAGCTAGGTGCGTTCGCTGTTTGGGCCTATACCTGCTGTATTGAGGCACTTGCTTGGCACCTTCCTGTTGTCTATTTTAACAATTGCGATAATTTGATTATCGTGTTTGATTAAAATGGCGGCGGGGGTGGGGGGGGGGGTGTGCTCTCCCTTCCATATTTGGGTACTTCCCCTACCCCGCCCCATGCCTCTCTCTCTCCCTCCCTCCCTCACGACACACACACACACACACACATTGTATCTCTCTTTCACTTGCACACGTCACATACACACACACACAAACACACATACACAAACTCTTTCTCCTTACCTCTCTCTCTCCTTCACTATATCTCTCTCCCACTCTCTCTCTCTCCATCCCTCGGTGATTGATTCGCCTTTCACTTTCACATAAATTGCTTCCTCTTTTTTCACCTTCCCATGACATGTCAACATGATTTTTCTTCCAGTCTGACGCAATACCTCTTTATATACATCCTTTTTCGCTTCTACTTTTTTAAATCTTTTTTTTTTATAATTAAACAGTCCAATTGTATGGTACAGTCTGTCCACAAATAGCGACTGATCTCTATTCATGCTCGCTCCATAGCCGGATACTGTACTTTAATTCGTTATTTGGTTGATGGTATCCACCTCCCCCCCCCCCCCCACTCCGGCCGCCCACTGCCTGGTGCCCAATGAAACATTCTATAGACTGTATTGCCTTTGACGTCATAATGACAGTAGCCTGCAACCAAGTGGGTAGTATTCACCTCCCCCCCCCCCCTCCCAAGAACACCATCACACAATTGTTTGTTTTAGTGCAGTGCGGTTATTGTTGAGAGTATTTTGCCCCAAAGCATAATATTCTATATTACTGGCACCGTTGCTCAACAGGTAGAGCGTCCACCTCTGAACCAGTAGGTTGGGGGTTTAAATCCACATCACGCCACACCTACTCGCCAAAATCGCCATTTTTAGCTAGCAGCTCTTCAAACATGGCGCTGGTCAGTGCTAGGACTGGTTAGCCCGGTGTCAATATACTGTGAAAGATGAGCTTTACGAGCGAGTCCTCCCGTTTATCTACTTAACTTATGACAGCCAGTTAATTTTGTCTATTAATCTCAACTCTTGATATGACATGAAATGTGTTACACAGGCAACAACACAGACACATCCTTATGAATTATAATTGTAGTGTGTACACTTACTACTATAATGCATGGGGATATAACCATTATTGATATTCTGGTTTTACGTCTCCCGTGGGAATCGGCAGTCTTGTAAGTGTGCATACTCAACACACATTATGAATTAATTGTATGATAACATACTGTCGCTCTTTGTTTACATACACATTTCAATTGATGATGTTAGCTAGCATACTTTCTGTTTACATCATACAAACAATGCTATTGTTTTCTTAATAATTTGACTGTGTTTTGTTGTTATTAATTATTTTTATGGGCGCTTGGTAAATAGATGTAATTTGAGAAAAAATAATTAAAGATGTTTACAACTTCACCCCGCAAATTATGTATTCCCGGTTCATTTACCATAGCGTATCGATTCGTTAAAACTGATCGGAGTAGTAATTTATAAACACATTTAACACAACATACCAAAGACCCTAATTGATTATGTCATTTATCTTGTTGTTAACTTATAGGTTCCTGTCGCAGAATGACAGATGAAAGTGACAGTATTATTATATTGTGTGTCGAGGGAGAAAAAGACTAAACAACGAGGAATAAAGAATAGAAAAGAGCAACAACAACAAACAAAGAATGACAAAAATACCCAAACTAAGTATGACTGGTATTTCGTCACGCAACAAGTTTCTTATTGACGATCAAGTAAGCATGACTAATATGAAATACTATATTTATCTTTATATCCCTGCCTGTGTGCGACCGCCCCTCCCCTCTGCTCCTCCTGTGTCATTTCCCGTCTGTATACTGTATGTATGCTTGGTGAATACCCCCCCCCCCCAACACACACACACCACTAGGTGCCACCTTGCTGCTGTCTCTGTCTGTCTACTTGTCTGGTCATGGCGTGTGTGGGTGTGTCTATGTGTGTTTGTATTTGTGTGCGTGTGTATGTGTGAGTGAGTGTGTGAGTGTGTGTGTGTGAGTGTGTTCCTTTCCGGAACCAACAGGCAAACATTGGCGGTACCTCCCACCCACCCACCCTGCCTCCCATGTCGTCCCGCCAATTCCAGGATCTGGGAACTCGCAGGCCCTACCCAAACACAATTAACTCCGGTCCAGTACAGAGAAATAGACTCGAGGGCAGCACTCACCAATCACAATAGAATGCACGTGCACTTATTGAACCCCGCCCCCTTCCCATTGTCCCGACGGTGGTGGTAAGGGCTATTTATTGAGGATTCTTGTGTAGTTATTGGTGCTGGTGACTGAGTCCTATGTCTGGCAGCAATATTACCAATGCTATCGATTCTATCCGCTGGGAGGCACCTACCTACATACTCAGCCTCTGTTATATGTAATTGATTTTGATATTACAAATTTATATTATATTATATAGTTTTATTTTCGTTGTTTTGGTGACGCGCGCGCTGCAGTTATTTATTGGTCAATTCGGATAATAGACATCGCCGGGTTGATGTTTTAATACTACAGGGAGGATATTAAAAGGTTATGATGAAGACATGAGGTTTCGAAATTATGTAAAGAGGTGGGGCATTAGTATTATCTGTACCTGCTCCCCCTTGGTAGAGCACTTTATACCATCTATATGAATAGACCCCACTCGGGACCTCACACTAAACACACACACACACACACACACACACACACACACACACACACACAC
>JAUEKZ010213607.1:0-2500 GCA_031471865.1 Melibe leonina
TGTGTGTGTGTGTGTGTGTGTGTGTGTGTGTGTGTGTGTGTGTGTGTGTGTGTGTGTGTGTGTGTGTGTGTGTGAACTGGTTTGCTCAATTCCTTGCATTAATTGTCAAGGCTGTGTTGATTAAAATGGTTTGAGATAAAAAAATCTATCGTAATCAATGATATGAACACAAGGGGGGATTTTACTGGCACTATGCTGTCTGAGGCACAAGGTTTGGTTGGGTATCAAGTCAGCATGTAGAGAATAAAAGACGATGAGGACCCTAGACCACAATAATATGCTGCTGGTCGAGAACACAATTCAATCACAGATATCTGTTATGCTTCAATAGATTGTATGCATTTGATGTCATAATGACAATATTATGCCCGCACCCAAGTCAGTAATGTTCACCCCCTCCCAACAATACCATCACACAACTCTGTGTGTTCGTACAGTGCAGTCATTGTTGTGAGTATTTTGACTACATGTTTCCTCTCTTATTGTTTTATTCTTCTTTTGCAATGTTGTATAAATCCTAACACAATTAACTAAGAGAAAGACAGGCTTTGTTAGCAGACAATGGAGGCATGATATGAACATGCAAACGCAAAACAAAAAAACCCATAAACCGCAGACTGCATATCGACATAACCTTCATAATCTTATGCCAAATGCAAACAGAGCACTATAACAAAGCCTGTCTCAACACTCAGCACACCCGAAGACTTTTCCTGTCCTAATGCATTAATTTGTCATCTATCTTTCCCCCTTGTTCTCACCTGTCTCCCGTTTTGTTTGCTGTCTTTGCAATAAATGAATGAATGAATGAATGGATGAATGAATAATTGAATGAATGAATGAATGAATAATTGAATAAACGAATGAATGAATGAATGAATGGATATTACAACGCATTGCGTTCATTGATAATAAATATTATATAATTCACCAATATCATATGTTGTTCTTTTCGGCTTAGTTGGGTTGGGTTTTTTTAAATTTCCGTCTGGAATGTAAAGTAAAATTATCCCGTCTGGACGCCATTCCCTATGTTTGCTTGATGTGTGGGGAGGGACGTGGCGGGTTCTAAGCCTTTTCCTCCAGATGAAAGGCTGGAGAGGATTGGGGATTATCTTCAAAGGGTTTGTTTCCTCCTTATCGATAGGACTGCTGAGATACAGCCGTAGGAGCTTTGATGGGCTGGTCTTGTTTCTCACCTAAAAGGAACGAGACCAACGCGAATAAAACGCAATCTTCTATCCACGACAGGACAGATGGCGATGGCGATGAAGATGATGATGATGATGATGATGATGATGATGATGATGATGATGATGATGATGATGATGATGATAAGGAGGATGATGATGATAATGAGGATAATGATGATGATGATGATCATGAGGATGATGAAGAGGATGATGATGACGATGATGATGACGATGATGATGAGGATGAGGATGACGATAATGATGATGAGGATGACGCTGATGATGACGCTGATGATGACGCTGATGATGACGCTGATGATGACGATGATTAATATTCTACTGATGACGATGGAGGTGATGGGGGATGTTGTTATTCCTGTTGTTGTTGTGGCAGTGATAATTGTGGTGGTGTTGGGAGGTGGTGGTAGTGCTGATGATGATGATGATGATGATAATGATGGTGATGATGATGATGATGATGATGATGATGATGATGATGATGATGATGATGATGATGATGATGATGATGATGCTAAACAATGATGACAACTACAGCGAGAATACCGACACCAGTAAAGACGACCGAGAGGCGAAGAGAGGGTAATCCTAGACACATTCATGACATATTTATCGACCTGACTTCGCCCAAAGACAGAAAACGATCAGGGAAATCACCCGAAAATCCCAGAGACAACAGATTGAAGTAAATATTATCACTGGGGTTGAAGGTCTCAATTTCGAACGATTCATCCTGGGCTTCAATATTGAACAGCGATCGAAATATGTCTTTATCTATCTTTAGCTTTCTTTTAGTTTTTATTTTTATTTTCTAATTTTGGAAAGGTGCGGGCGGCGGCGGTGGGGGGTGTAAATCGAATGGCTGAAGCTGGCGTATACTCTGTGACTAGCTAACAGTTATTTTAAAACATTTTAAAAAATTGAATACAAGTACACGCACGCACGCACGCACGCGCACACACACACACACACACACACACACACACGCACGCACGCTCGCACGCACGCACGCACACACACACACACACACACACACACACACACAATATAAAGACAGACTTCATTTCTGTTCGATGTTGAGGCTCATATTCTAACACCCTGGGTGATCAGTTTGAAATTCAGACCTTTTTCAATACGCGACGACATCAACAAATCACCGTCTATTATCCTTCATACTGTTTGTAGGACACAGTTCTAATATCATATAATATATTACATTACGGTAGGGGAGATGGGAGATGGGTGGACAGATCACCTATTATATATCATTATCTCCTCCTCGTTTGGGG
>JAUEKZ010213607.1:5000-10229 GCA_031471865.1 Melibe leonina
ACGTTGAGGCAAAATACTCACAACAATGACTGCACCCTACGAACACACACAATTGTGTTACAGTGTTAATGGGAAAGAAGGGGGAGAGGGGGTGCGCACCTGTGGCGTAGTGGGTAGTTGGCCTTGTGACTCAAAGGTCCATGGTACGAATCCGTCATGTGACGGCACACAATTTAATCCTTGGAAAAGGCTTTAACACACATTTTCTCACCCTTCTCAGGTGTATAATGAGTACCTGGCATTAAACAGTGTTGTCCCCGTCCGAATATAAATATGCAAGCGCCTAATAGGCAGCAAGTCTGGTCATGTATGTTGAAAGTTGCTGTTAGCCATGGACCCCTGGTAAGGCGCTTTGAGCACGTTTAGCGGATACTGCGCTATATGCTCAAGCATATTTTACTCACTTGGTTGCAGGCATGTTGTCACCATGACGTCAAACGCATACAGTTTATTAACTCGCACAACCAACATTCAGCTGGTGAGTTAGCCCCTCGCTCTGTAAGTTCAATATTGCATGGCCAGCAATTATTCTCCCACCGTCCGGAGTCAGGTAGGGTCGTCTTGAATAGGTCAAGGGGGGTCGCCATCGTGGGAGAAAGGGTCAAGGGGGTCATTATACTGGGAGAAGGGGTCATTGGAGGTTGCATCGACTGATGCCAAGGGTCAAGGTCAGAGAGTGCTATCCCTTCCCTGGATGGATGGATGGAGGGAGGGATGGATGTATGGATGGATAGAGGGATAGATGGATACACCTGCTGTCAGTAACATTACCCCTCGGTGATGAGAAAAACATAATACCTCAGATACCTAGTCGACAAGCCGCTAGTACGAGAGAATCTATCTATACAATTATTATCCTCTGCCCTGTACGTTCAAACCTGAGGTTCACACTTCATGCCCGTTAGGATAATGACTACATGCAGTTTATAAATTACCAAAACGTTACCAAATAGACTAAAACAACCACCCCACCCCTCCTCCCTCCCTCCATCTCTCTCTCCCTCCATCTCTCTCTCTCTCTCTCTCTCTCCCCCTCTTCTCTCTACCCCATCCCCCTCTCTCATGCCGTCCCTCCTTCACTTTTCGTTCTCTCTCCCCCTGCTTCTCTCCCTCTCACTATATATCTCTTTCATACCCGATTCTGAAAGGAAAAGAAAGTTAACTATTGTGTGCCAGTGGTTGGATGGTCTGGAGTGACTTACTACATGGAAGAATAGTGGAAAAATGCAGGAATGACAGACATCGTGTTGGAGAAAGAGAGAGAAAGAGAGAGAGAAAGAGAGAGAGAGAGAGAGAGAGACAGAGACAGAGACAGAGAGACACAGAGAGAGAGAAAGAGAGAGAGACAGAGAGAGAGAGACAGAGAGAGAGAAAGAGAGAGAGACAGAGAGAGAGAGAGAAAGAGAGAGAGAGACAGAGAGAAAGAGAGAGAGACAGAGAAAGACAGAGAGAGAGAGAGAGAAAGAGAGAGAGACACACACACACAGAGAGAGAAAGAGAGAGAGAAAGAGAGAGGGACAGAGAGAGAGAGAGAGAGAGAAAGAGAGAGGGACAGAGAGAGAGAGAGAAAGAGAGAGACACAGAGAGAGAGAAAGAGAGAGAGACAGAGAGAGAGACACAGAGAGAGAGAGACAGGGAGAGAGAGACACACACACACACAGAAAGAGAGAGAGACAGAGAGAGAGACAGAGAGAGAGAAAGAGAGAGAGAAAGAGAGAGACACAGAGAAAGAGAGAGAGACAGAGAGAGAGACAGAGAGAGAGACAGAGAGAGAGACAGGGAGAGAGAGACACACACACAGAGAAAGAAAGAGAGACAGAGAGAGAGAGACAGAGAGAGAGAGAGCCCGACAGATATTATGATAGGTCTAGACATTTTTATGGCAATGGACCAACTTAACGAAGCCTGCTGCGTGTTTTCTTTCCTTCTTTTTCTAGTTAATTGTAATGCAATATCATTTTGATCATATCATTTTCGTAGCTAGATTCATCCATCCTCGACTAAATTCAAATCACATGCATGATAAAGCTTTGACATGGGGTAGTTTGCCCCCACAAAATCATTTTATCAATGACATTGTAAACACGCAGTATTCAAACTTTGCTCCATCTAGGACGACAAGCCACGATTTCACAAGCTGGTGACCAGTGAAGAGTGAGTTACACGAGAGTTACATACCAAAGTCGTGTGCGAGCGACATGCATGCAATACATTAGGCCTATCATATTTTAACTAGATCTACAATTACTACGACGAAATATTGAAAATCCTCGACAGTACAACAGTTGGTACACGGGTTGTTTGTTAAATGATGAGAGACTCCCTACTTCCTAATTATGCAGACCCAACAAGACTATTTGGATGGACTGCTGAGCCTGTGGTTGATCTAGTCTAGAATAGAGAAGAGAAAAGTAATATAGACAGGCAAACGGGACACAGAGATGTCACTGTCTCCCTTTCGCCTGTCTATTATTACATTTCTCTTCTCTGTTCACAACAAGACTTTGTTTAGAGTTAGAAATGCCCCCCCCCCCCCCAAATAAAAACCGTTATAGAATGTTATAAAGTTTCCAAAAGAATGGAGCACAAGACAAAACTGAACTTTCCTCCCCTCAACTCCAAGCTTAAGTGAAGCTGGATCTCTTGCTCTGGTACTCACTCACCGCCATCATCGCGGCCATATTATCTTTCCTGGAATCAGCGAAGAAAGATAATTCTGTTATCATTGCTTTAACCGGGGAAAATCGAGAGCTGAACGCACACAAAACAAAGTGACCGTGTGGAGATAAGAATAGAGAATACACAACATAAGGTGATCAGAAACATGGGAGGAATACGAGGAAGAATGTAGATTGACGTGCAGAGAACCATCCGTGAAGAGAGAGATACATGCTGGATGGAAGGGTCAAAACCCTCGGGGGGAATTTTAGTTAGGGAGAAAGACTAGACGTGGCCTTGACAATACGTTCATAAGGAGATTCTTGTTTGGTTGTTTTGTTTCGTTTCGTTTCTTTGTTTTAGAGGTGATATCATACATGATATTATTATCATGCAATTTACGTGTCCCGAGAGAAAGTGTCAAAAGGCGAGCATGAATTCTGTGACATGTTCCAACTTAATGACAGGAAGATTAAATAAATAATAACATCTTTGTACAAGCAGCAGCACCCCCCCCCCCCCCCAACAAAAATCGATGAACAAAAGAGAAGAAAGAGCAATTTTAATTAACTCCATTTATCAGGTTTCAAGTCATGCTAGTTTTTACAGGAAAGATCAATGACTTGGCGGTGGAAACCCCTAATCCTTCATTCGACGGGTTACTAACACTAGTCTAACACCCTTTCCAACACAATTTAGGTCATGTATAAAGCGGAGCTTTGGTTTTTCATCTATCTCTAAAGAAAAGACCATAAATGTGGAAGATTTTACATATTTCCAGTCCAGTAAGAATCAGACACACCAAACGACGTCAATCACAACAAAAGAAAGAAAGATATAGTGGAAGCAAAAGTGGAGGGGGAAAGAGGAAAAGGAAGACCAACTAGAAGATGGGACCATGGCATGGAGGACTGGTTGGGAATGATGACAACAAAAAAACAAAAAAAGAAATTAGACTGGCAAGAGATCGTTCGATGTTTCGTCAGAATGTTCGAGAAGCAAAGTCCTACTAAAGATCAGCTGATTGACTGAGGATAAGACCCTGCTGTGAAAGGGTCAAACTGACAAATCTGTTAGCTTTTTAAGAGTGAATTAAAATCACAAGAAAGTCTTTGGTAAATACCTAAAACTAGATAAGAAGGCGTCCAATTTGAAATAATATGATGTGTAGAAACGATACTAAAATTGGAGCGGATGGCGGTCGGTAAGCTCTAAGTCTCGCGCTGTCGCCATTGCGATGTGAACCATTTCAGCACTGAATATTATTATTTCAGATTTGATTCATTTCTTATGATTTCCAGTGCTTGCTTCCCACCTTGCTATATCTTGTCTAAACGTGGCCCATTGACTTAGATTATGGTGAGAATAAGTAAATAATATATGGTGGGTAAAAACCTACATGTTTTACTGCTCTCAACAATAATAATATCTATAGCAGGGGGGGGGGATAGAGATAGATAAACAAATAGAGAACGATATATAGATAGAGAGAGATGGGAAAGGGAGAGGAAGAGAGAGAGAGAGAGAGAGAGAGAGAGAGAGAGAGAGAGAGAGAGAGAGAGAGTAGAAGGCGAGCCAGTTGATGGGGGGGGGGGGGTTGTCTGGCTTACGGATAGTTTGGCTCACATCCTCATCTCAATGCCTTGAAAAAAACAACATAGATGTGTGTGTGTGTGTGTGTGTGAGAGAGAAAGAGAGAGAAAGAGAGAGAGAGAGAGAGAGAGAGAGAGAGGGGTGGGAGAGAGAGATACCAAGGTTAGTTAAGGGGGGGGGGGAGAGAGAGAGATGGGAGAGGGAGTGGGAGAGAGAGAGAGAGAGCGAGAGAAAGGGGGAGAAAGAGAGGCATTCTACAATTCTACACAAGATAATGGATAGGATAGAGCACAAGTAACTGTGTCATTCTTTCAACTAGGTCAGCCCTGTCAAAAGTTTACCGCAAACAGGCAGATGGGGACTGAGATAAAACACAATGAAAGTACTCAAGTACTCAAGTAGCAGTACCAGCAGTACAATGGGCTCGTTTGATTCCTTCCTTATCATTACAATGAGAGTACGATGACGATGAGAAACTAAATCATTATGTATTACAATGCCTATTATACTTAACATTCAGCATGATGATTATCATTATTAATACCATGATAATTACTGTCATCATTACTAATATCATTATTATCATTATTTACATCATCATCATTATTATTATTACTATTATTATAGTTTCAGTTATCATTATCATCATCATCATCATGATCATTATAATAATTATTATCATTATCAATATCATTATTATCATTATTATTATTATTCTATAAAGTATTATAAACATCGTTATTATTATATTATCCAACGCGTTATCAATGTCCGTTGTCTTACAAGAACATTGGACTGACTGACTTGTAGAAGCGGTGTTCTTTGCTTCACGTGCGATCGTTGTTCTTTCATGAATCAATAAATCGAACCCAATCAAGGTGTGAAAAAGAAGAAAGACGTGTGTAAAGGTGTGTGTCCACTGGTAGGTTTTAGGAATAGAAAAAAGGAATGGAAAAGTCTTGAGTGTTTCAATTGGTG
>JAUEKZ010213618.1:0-10228 GCA_031471865.1 Melibe leonina
GTCTCTAGTATAGATGAAACATTTGCGCGTGTGTGTGTAAAATTACGTTGTTGTTTCAGTACTTGGTGTACAGCGCTCGGAGTTATACTCGTATGGGATAGAGCGCTATATAAATGCTATTTATTATTATTATTATTACATGACTTGTAACATGAATGGAGTTCAAGTGTCTGGTATGGTTTTATTCTCACAGTCAGTTTGGGGGCTTTGGACAAGGATCTCCCATGTCGGAAAACTTGGACATCAGACAAAAGGTAACGATTTTATATTGTTTTATTTATTTATTTATTTATTTCATTCTTCTTACTTTTTAGAAAATTGGAGCGTGTTAAAGGAACATAAGGGCAGTAGTAGTAAGTACGAAAGCTAAAGGAGGAAGAGAAATGAGGATGTATGAAAGGACTGGGGGTGGCTCAATGGATACATATACCCCATGGGTGACTGCCTGGTTTTTCAAATAATGGAAATAGAGCTATGTGTTGTTTTTTTAAATTTGTTAATCTCTGTTGAAAGTTTGTGTCCTAGTTTTGGGGTTAAGGAGCCGCTCTGCGCCCGATGCCTAGGGTATTCTAGTCTTTCTTTGGGACAGGCTCAAATGATAAATTTCTCTCTGGGAACAAATAAAGGGACTTTGATACTATTCATTATTTGAGTGAATAAACCCTGTGAGGAAGGGGTTCCCCATACTTTATTAAAAGGTTGACTCTTGTCAGAGCTCTAATTGATTTATTAATTTTTTAAAGACGTTTGCAGATGTGATTATCAATGTATTGATTATATACTTTTTATGACACTGTTTCTATCATTGATATCATATAACAACATAGATATTATATATTTATGAATGCTGACTGTTTCAGTTGTTAAAAATGTGTAAGGCAATTGATTCCTTTTCTCAGGCATTTATGATTTTGGAGAAAGCGGGAATCAATCCACAAAACTTGATCAGTGGTGCCAGCAGTTCTGGTAGTTCTTTTGTGGTTGGAGGGGACGGACGAAGGGAGCGCCCCACCTACTGCAACGTCAATCTGCCGTCGCCACAACCCACCGTGGCTGAAGACGGACACAACCTTGCTCAGCGTTTGTTCATTGTGTGCCAACCCTCGGGGGTGAATGAGAGGGTTTTGAAAGACGCCTTCTGCCGTTTTGGGAACTTGATCGATGTCTACCTCCTGTCAGGTAAATTTCTTTCTTCTCTTGATGTTGTGGACATTATTTATTGTAAAGTATAGTTTGGGTTGAATTGAGTTAGTGCGGTAGTTTTGAATAAGGATGGTATCTTTGTTGAGGTATATTATTGTGCGTATGAATCCTTGGGGTTAAATTATACTAAAATGATTAGTTGAATTTTAAATTGTATTTTGTACCTGTGTGCTCTTCTCATATAAACTCCATATCTGCTGGGCTCTGATATGGCAGTAGCTGTAAGAGACGTGAGATCTGATTCTAACTGAACTGACATATGAAAAATCTTCAAGATTTGTCTGTTCTTATACCAAAAAATATCAGATTTCAGTGAACTGACATATGCCAATAGCCAGAAATCTCATTTATCTGGTAAAAGAACACATACGTTTTGAAGAATTCGGTTGGGTTAGAATCGCACCCTGCTGTGAAAGGGTTAAACTCCCAATAAATAAAGTCCCATGTGTGTATATTAAATTATTTGTGATTATTTTTCAGGTCGTAACTATGGCTACGCCAAGTTTGCCTGCAAGGATAGTGCCAAGAGGGCCATGGAGACACTGCATGGCCAGAGCCTGGCAGGGCAACGCATGAAAGTGTTTGAGGCAGAGCCCCCCAAGGGCCACCCCTCCAGCCTCGGGGACGAGGGGCCCTCCAAGAAGCAGAGGCTTTAGACTACGAGAAGGTGAGTAAAGTGATTACAAAGATTCTTGCTAAATTAAGTCTGAAATGGAAAAGCTTCTTTTAACTCATTACTTGATAGGAAAAATTAGGTCAACATCCTTCGTTTTACTCAGCAAAGGGAGATAACTCTGCCTAAGCTGAAACTGGCAATCATTAAAATGAACTTGTGTCGTAAATATCATGTTATGGTCAAATCTGGTTAACGATTTATTAATCTTTATCTTGATATCATATGCTTGTCCTGAGCATTGAATTCCTAAGGAGAAATATGGACATTAAAAAAACTCGGCTATTTCTAGATAATGATAGAGAAATATTGACTGTTGACTCAACTAATTAGTATAAAAAAACTCACCTATTTCTACATAATGATAGAGTGCATACTATTGGATGCTTTCCCTTATCTGTAAAGTGCTGGCTAAACTCTCTCAGTCAGTTGTGCACTGCAGAGACATGGGGGTGTATCATCAAGTAATGGGACAACTGTTCTCCTGCAAATTGTGTTACTCTGAAATATTGAAGGTACTTTAATACAGTTTACAGTTTAATTCTTTATTAGGCAATGAAGCCAAAAAACGGTGTTTACATCAAAACAACTAAACAATATAAATATAATAATAGTTACTTGCCGACAAGTCAATGTTGGAGAATGATGTTCACTGTCATAGTTTATGAACATGGATATAGAAACGTTTTATATATATATATATAATATATACAATTATACATTACACTCATACTCTGCCACGCCATACGCTGCCATATGTTATGACTACATTAGAGATAATTCTGGTATTCCAACTGTATGCTAAGAAATAGTGACCCCATCTCTTTCTATTCTATCCTATTTTGACTATTTATTAAGCGTAAAAACTCTTCTCTTGTTGTTTTGTCCCCAACACATTAAGGCATATGTCTCAACCTTTCATTAACCAAACGGGGGCATACAAATAAACAATGATACTCATCTTCCACTTCAATGTTCAGTGGTGATAATCTCCCACCTGTTGGTGCAATTCCTTCTTTTTGTCTGCCACCAGATGCTTACCTCTTTTCCCCCCCGCTGATTTTGACCAGTGGAAAAAAGATTGCTTTCTCTCTCTATTTATATAAATCTTCTTCTTCCAATCGATTGACTGACTCTGGTGAACCGAGTATTATTGTCAGTCAGAGTAAAAATTTTAATTTGGTTGGTTACAGACTTGCTAAAAAATATCTCTCGCTTGTCTTTTTCTCTCTCTCTCTATCTCTCTCTCTTTCTCTTCTCTCTCGCTCTCTCTTTTCTCTCTCTCTCTCTCTCTCTCTCTCTCTCTCTCTCTTTCTTCCTGTTATCATCACAGATAGATGTTAAATAAGCCAATGCTGAAGATTACCTAACTTGTTATTTATTTCTGATGGTGAAAAAAATATTTCATTCAGTTACTCATACCTTTCATATTTTTTTTTACCCAAGGGTCGAAAGTGTTGATGACTAACTTTAATCCTCTCCTGTTGATGCTTTTGAAATATGATTAATACGGTAGCCAAACCACTTCCATGTCTTGCTTTTCTCGTAGAGTAACGGAAAGACTCAAGTCATCTAACAATTTTAATTTGAAACATGATTAAGATATATGTCAGTTTTAAATTTTTTTTAGAAGATTATTTTAAATTTCAAAATTAATGGGATCCTTTTTTTTCACTCTCTCTCTCTTTTTTCTTTGAGTTACATTTGATGATGTAATCCTTGTTCCTTCCTCCCTTCCCAAACCAAATGTTCCAAGCTTTGTTCACGCATCCCTCATCCCAATGTCTTTATCCCAGCAAGGACAGGGAATACATATATTTCCTTTTTTGATAGAATAAGATCATTTTGTTGAAAAGCTTTGCATGGTGATTGGTCCTTCAAAATTCGTCGACTCTTTTATACGCTTTCATTGGGGGCAGGTTTTTCATTTCAAGAAACTTCAAAATGAAAAATGTACACTGTAACATTTCATTTCTTTCTCACCATTGACATGCTTAACCCTTTCAATGCTAGGGTTATCTCTTAAGCTGTTCACTAATATCAAAATATTCAAGATTTGTCTGTTCTTATGCTTGATAAATAAGATTTCAGTGGACAGACATATGCCAAAAGCCTGAAGTTCATGTTTTTGGCATATGTCAGTCCACTGAAATCATATTTATCTTGTATAAGAACATGTGAATCTCAAACATTTTGAATATTCAGTTTGATTAGAATTAGACCTGGCTGTGAAAGGGTTAATATTGTCTCAAACTGTACTGTCACCATTCTTGTTTTTTATTTTTCACAAATTGAAATAGATTTCATTAATCATTCCTCTCTTCTAATGAATCACAGTTGACTGGACGTAACAATTATTTCTGAAAAGTTTCATTTTTGATTAATGTGATAAAAAGTTATGGTTTATATATTTAGAATGGATGCTTTAGGAAAGCTTCACACGACGCTTTTTGTGAAAGATTTCAGTGTGCTATTTTTTACTCTAAAATTTCTTTTGATTTTTATTTACTGTTCACGTACAAACTGTGTGCGATTTGGAGATTTCCCTCCAACAAAATTGATAAAGAACCTTTCAAATTCTTCAAATCCTTCAAACCCCTTCTTGACCTAATGAACCCTCTTACCTTGCAGGCGACAACAGATGACGAAAGCAAACGATGACTGTATCGACTGGACAAACTACCGTCTGCAGACGTAACCACGGACACGAGTATTTGACACAACGCAACAGGCCGACTGCCTACTCTTTCTCTACCGACCAATTCAGACTTTAAAGAAGACAGCACAAACTTTCTGTATGGACAAAGTGTTAGAAACACACACACAGGCACACATTATGGGATTGCTGCTGTGTGTTGTATGACCAATACGCAGACCGCATCATTTGAGTCATTTTAAATTGTTGTAATGTTTTTGTGCAAAAAAAAATCATCTCTTTTTTAAATTTTAATCGATGTGTTCAATCCTTCCCCTTTAAAGAAGAAAAAATTCAATCTCTCTGAAGTTTAATAAATTTCAAAGGAAATAATTTGTTCAGTTTTGCCTCTTTGCAGTTATCAATCTTGGTTTTTCAGTTTGTTCTTCAGACAAAAATATTTTATCATTTTTTTTGTTGGTTGGGATTTAGTATGTGTGGGAATTGTCTTGGACGACTTTTACTTTGTAATGTAATGATGTTAATAAGGAATATATATGTTAGATTAGTCCCTGCCCTATGACACGAAGCTGGTTTACAAGTTTTATTGGCAAAGTGAATCTCCCACTTCATAGTGTACAAATACAAGTAAGATTTTTACTGATTTCATCTTTGGATATCTGAAGACCCGTGACTGACTCGACAGCACTAGTCATCCTCATCAGTCTCAATGTCTGTAGGAAAGAAGAACAGAAGAACTCTCTGTCTACTCGCTTTTTTAACCCTATCACAGCCAGGTCTGATTCTAACCCAACTTAAAAAATGTGCAAAATCTTGAAAATGTATATGTTCGTATACCAGATATTTCATATTTCAGTGAACTGACATCTGAAATTCAGTCTTTTGGCATATATGTCAGCTCACTGAAATGTGATTCACTGGTATAAGAACAGGCAAATCTTGAAGGTTTTGGGTGTCATTAGCAGTGACAGTGAAAGGATTAAACAGCAGATTGTTGATGGTCAAGTATTCCTCCATCAATCACCCACCATTCATTCATCACAAGGTGCTCTATCCAAGAGAAGTAGCACAGCTTGCTCTAACTCTAAAAGACTTTAATATATTTTACAATGGATATTTAACTCATTCTTGGTCTATTTTTCAACTCAAACCTCATGAAGATAGACACATGATCGATAGATGAATACCTTTCTGAAAGAAATTTCCATCCAAAGATTAACACCTATTCTTGAATTCTTCAATGAAATGAAGTCACTGTCTTGGAAAAGTCCTGTCAGGTTCTGTCCAAATGGTTCGAGCACATGGTGTTGGATAATCTGAAGGGGCAAGATCTGATTGTAGGATGGGTGTAGCTGAACTTTCCAATTATAGTTTTAAGCCACAGATTCATGGTGGGTATTGTCAAGCGTGTGAAGTTCTGACAGATGTTTTGGGTCCTAGGGAATTAAAACTTTATGAAATGCAACACAATTTTATGGACAATAGTGTTAAGAAGATCAATTTTGCATATATTTCAGTTGGGTTAGAATCAGACCTGGCAGTGAAAGGGTTTAATTACTCTCTCTAGTTTGAAGTATGAACCCTTCTCAGATCTCAACCTTAGACCACTTTTTGATGATGGTCAGCGTCTTATCTCTTCTCTCATACATTTCAGTTTTCCATACTGTAACAGAGCATTAAGTTTGCTACTATTTGTTGTTAACAGATTAAAGACATATTAACTATTTACTTAGAGCCGATTTCTCTTGAATGTTGGGACAACCCTCACACTCACACTGAATAGGACACGACACATGGTCACATTTAGGTTGTTTTGGTGTTGTTGCCACTGTTGCTGATGATACCTTCATGGTATTTTGAAATGGGATAATTGGAAACTAGTTGCAAATTATTTTTCTTTACAGATCAGTTTATGATTTTTTAAAGCCATTTATTTCTTATTTGGCAGTTTTGATTTAAAACTGGTACGAGTATGAGGTGTAGTTTTACCAGTCACGCTGTCGTCATGTCGTTGACTTTGGTTCTTTCATCTTCTTGGACTGACTTCCTTTATTTCTGATCATTTCATTTTCATGCTACTGTCAAACAGTTACATTCAAATTTCTTATTTTCCAAAGTCAGTCAGTGATGGAACTTGAAATGTTTTTTATGGATAATTAAATGCTATGTATCTAATACAGTCCTAGGTGTCTTAGCAATGTGGTAAGGAATTTACAGGTAGGTTGACCACGCATCTTCATTTTATATTTTTTGATTTGTTGTCAAGTTTTGTTTTGCTTCATTCATTGATTAATGAAAAATTGTTTTTCCTTTCTAACTTCATTTTATGTATCTTGATGCAAACCACAAATATTGAATGAAGTTTTTTTAAATTACTGATAAATTTTTTTTTTAATGCACAGAAATTTTTTAAATAACTCTTAACAGTTGGGGGTTTTTTTTACTGTCTACTGGTAGTTTAAATGATTGACTTTTTAATTGTGTTTTTTCAGCTCCTTTTTTTCTTTACGATTGGTTTTATTTTTGTGAACTATTGTAACCACAAACCTGTTAGTGTTTGGCAGATGTGTAAGTAGTACAACCAACTACTTTTGTATTTCAGATGTACAGCATTTTTGCTGCTATTCCTCAACTTGAGGTTGAAGTAGAAAACGCCAAAGGATGATCACAAGTTGTCGTTGTACTCTCACCCGGCTGCCTCTCCACTTGTGTCCATCGCTGCGTGACGCGTATGACTCGATGCTCCTTGTCTCTGGATTTGGAAGGTAACTGTGTATGGATTTCACATGTAGGTACAGTAGAATCCACATAAGCTGACATAGCTAGGACTATTGAAATACTGTCAAGGAAAGAGTAAATTGGTATAAGAGTAAGCAATAGGTTTCAATGGGAAATATGGGGGTAGGTGTAAGTGATCATTTTGCAGGTTATTTCTGCGCTGTTGGCTGAGTGGTTGAGTGTTTGCCTTGGTAGCTACTGGTTGGGCTTTCAGATCCTGTTGAAATCTGTTATCCCTCATGGCGCACAGTATTATGGCAACAGTCCCAGCAATGGCGGGCTGTCCCCTGCCTCTGATTTACTATTTCTCACTTCTATCTTCGTCCACTGTAGCATAAGTAAACATGTCTTAGTTGACACTCTTAACACCGGCACACCGATAAAATCACTGGTACACTTATCTACTTGAATTATGATCATCCATAAAACAGTCTATTTTAAATTATTTCAGATTATCTGTTTTAATGAAGGTAAATGGGTGTCAAAGTAGTAATACTTTTTTAAAAAGCTGGGATTTCCCAATTAAATCAAGTTCATGCACATTGAGATATCCTTATCCTTCAACACTTTCAATTGTGTTTGAGATTGGCATGAAGAAAATACTTGTTATTTCTATGATTGAAGATTTACTGCGTTTGTTTTATAAATAGATATGATGGAATTGTTATCGAAGCACTCGGATGAAAGTCTGGTTGAAGTTTGCGATGATTTGACTGATTTTTAGACTGATTTTGTAGATTGGAATTGGGAAATAATTTTTTCTAAGGTGCTTCTTGTCATAAAGTTCTTTGATCTTTTATTCCTTCCAGTTCTTACATCTTTTCTCTGTTCGTAGACGAAGTTTAGTGATTGAATATTCAAGATTATTTTTCTAGAATCATTTTAAATTTAAGGTATGTGTTTCATATTTTTCTAAGGACTTTATTAAGAAAGGTCAGTAGGCTTCTGGGTGCTCAAGGTTTAATTGAAGAATCCATGAAAATTTAATTAGCAGAGGGCTTTATTATTGTCTGTACTAAATAAATAAACCGTTGACGGTGCCGTCTCATTTCATTTCACTATGTTTTTGTGTTGTTTCTATCCACCAGGGCTGCTGCAGAATGTTTTTGTCACTGTAACAGTAACAGTTTATCATGGTCAGCCTGGGATGCCTCCAATGGAAATCAAATGTGAGTCAATCTAAAGAGGGTTTTTGTGTGTTAATTGTATGACTAATGGTTATTTGTTTTTTAATTGATACGTCTATGCTGTGACTGAGAAGACACGCTTTGCAACACATAATGGAATACTGGAGTCAATGACTAAATCATCTTCCTGTTGTTTTTTTTTTATTGTATTGTTTTTGGTTTCTTAACTTTGAGGTGCCCTCCCTCATAATTCTTGCAGTAATGACAGTGACAGACAACCACAACTGATTTTTTATTGAATTATCAGAGTTGTGTCTCTTGCTTGTGATGCTTCCTCAGTGAAATGACGGATAAGATGTCCGTTTGAGCAAACGCTGTGGTGTGTTGTTACAGTGACGATACAGTTGGCCTGACAGGCCTGTCATGGATTGAAGCATTGAACAGGGACAGTCAGACCTTCCTCAGGACTGACAATGTAACTGAAAAAAATCTGATCTTGTCTCGTCTTTGTAACCTTTAACCTTTTTTTTTCTCATGTTTTTTTATCTTTTTCTATGCAGGATTGTCTACTCCCCCAACAAAATGGATTTGTCAAGGATTCTACATTGGTACTATAATTGGTCCAGTTGAGAACCGATTACTTTGTCTTGACGGCAGGAAAATGTAGATACAGGCTTGGCATCAATGTCATGATACGAGTGGTCAATAATCCCAGCTGATTTATTTCCTCATCGTAGGATACCGCTGGCCAAGTTTTGGCTGATTGTTGTTTGATATTATATTGATCCATAATAATCGTCATCTATCAAGAGTAATGTTGATTTCGTTTGTTACTTATATTATGATTAAAGCCAAAAAAAATATCTAACATTGGCTGTACCGCATACTGTACTGTAATGGATGGAAGGGTTTTGATGACTCAATAAAATGTTTGTTCAATACGCTTTGTTTGTAGTAGACTTTTCAAAAATGTTTTCCTTCCTCTTTTTGTTGTCATTTTTGTGTTGTGGGTATAGTATATTTATAGTATTCCCTTGTAGTTGTAGAGGCATTGCATGATTTTGGGTTTCATGAAGGCTTGTACTTGTACCCATCCCCGTAGAGTCCCAGGTGGGCTAATTAGTCAACAACAGCATATTCATCCCTTGTACAGTACACATGTCATAGAGGGGACTTCTCCTATCATGCATGTGAGGGAAGGAGGGAGTGGGAAGGGGGTCTTCTGGGTCCTATTCCTGTATGCAGCGTCTCAGTTTTTCCATTGTCACGACATCTAATCCAATTCCAATTTCCATATCGACTCCTTTGAGTTGCATGAACGGGCTACTGACCAACAGGTCCCCTGTAATTGTAATTATGAAGGGGGAAGTGTAATCTGTGATAGACAAGCGTCCTGTCAAGACAGTGACATTTGTAGGCGGCTGATGGGCCTTCTTGTATGACAAAAACTATGTCTAAGCCTTACTAAGACCAACACGTTTTGCATTTTCAAGCTGTGTGGGCTGCAGGCTTATTTTCAGGCTTCTTGAAAATTTCCACTGGCATCCCTGGGCTTTACCCATCACTCTCTCCAGTGCTCCCTAATAAGCATACATGCATAACTGTTACTGTTTTGTATCTGTTACTGTTAGCTCAGTCTTGTTCCTGCCTGTTGTACACTGTTGGCTGTCATGTAAGCAATAGGAGCAACATAAAGTTTTTATCAAGATCTCACGCAACTTGCACTTACGATGTGTTTGTTGCTGATCTTTGATAAAAGACATTTTTGCGGGTGCCTCTGGTGGTCGCTTC
>JAUEKZ010213629.1:0-10228 GCA_031471865.1 Melibe leonina
GATAGATAGATAGATAGATAGATAGATAGATAGATAGATAGATAGATAGATAGATAGATCGATAGATAGATAGATATGTAGATAGATAAATAAATAGAAAACGTACAGAAACTCAACGTTGTCATAGTAAAGGACAAGAGTGATCATGGTACATGGCACATGGTTGCATCAACTCACCTGAAAGGAAGATCTGTGCAAACAAAGCCAAGTAAAATACCATCAGGTTGCCTGCAAGCCAAGCTGTATAGGATTCCATTTTATGACGTGTGATGACGAATAGATGGATGACTATTATCAATGTTGTTTTCCTCTATTTTTCTATAATAATGAATAGCTGTTGTCGATACAAAATTTCACAAAATTTGTATCTTCAAGAGAGCCAACAAGCGAGTGTTGTGTTATAGTTCTGGAGTACGAGAGGTGGTTGCTGGCTCACGTAACACGCTGGGATTTCCTTTCACTTTGAGGTTGTTGTTTTGTTTTTTTATAGATACTTCAAGGTTCTCTTCTTTTTTGCAGCTGCCTGTAAAAATTAAAAAAAAATAATTCAGGTAAATTTCTGGGACATGAAGAGGCAAAAAAGAAAAAGACAATAAAGCATTAATTCAAATTATTTAAAAAACCTACAAAGAAATGATAAAGAAAGCAATATCAACACAAACGATTTAGGTACTTTGTTTCAAATTTGATAAACTATATTCTTCAACTGTTGATTCTGTTAAGAAATGTACTTACAAAAACCAAGGAGAGCAAAAGGGCAAAATAAAGTGGTTTGATCAGTGAAAATGAAGTCCATCGATTGTTGTTATTGGTAGTATCTTTTTTCTCATGTTTGAATCCAAACTTAACCCTTTCACTGCTAAAGACACCAAAATCTTCAAGACTTGTCTATTCTTATACCAGATAAATCAGATTTTAGTGAACTGAATTTCGGGCTTTTGGCATATGTCAGTTCACTGAAATCTGGTTTATCTGGTATAAGAACATGTGTGCATTTTCAAGATTTTGCATATTTCAGTTCGGTTAGAATCAGACCTCGCTGTGAAAGGGTTAACTATTTTGTAGGTCATGTAAAGCAGTCTTTGAAAACTTTGAAAAAGATTATAATTATATTCTCTCTCTCTGTCTCTGTCTCTCTGTCTCTCTCTCTCTCTCTCTCTCTCTCTCTCTCTCTCTCTCTCTATCTCGCTCTCCCTTTCTTTATCTCTTGTTTTCCCTCCTTCTAATCTCTCCCAGCCTTTTGGTTTTTCCTTTTCCTCCTGTACAAATCCCCCCCCCCCCTTCCTGCATTTGTGTCAGTGCATATTTTATATCTATTTTTTAACCACGATAATTCATCATTATTTTTCTGTGGCTGCAACTGAGAAATCAGTAACAACTCTTTTTCTCTGTTTCTTTTCACAAGTTTCGTAATTCTAGCAACCTGGTAGAGGTATCATAATCTAGGCACACCTGACGCAAAATATTCATGACAAATCAAAACAGGACGCGAGAGAGAGGCTTGCATAGCGGTAAAGTTAAGAATCTAAAAGCGATATAGACTCGTTCATATCGCATAGACAGTACAGTATACAATGAATCTGGACTTTTTTATTTGAGTGGAATGAATAGAATGGAATGAATGGATATGTTTATGGGCTGCTGTTGTACAAGAGACCAAAGCGTTGGTCGGGTAAGAGGAAAAGCAAAATCCGAGCCCCAACCGACTTGAGGCATTGCCAAGAAATTATTGTTGTGGGGGATCTATTTGGCCATTTTATCGGCTGGAATCGACAGTCAATTGACTTGTCGATTTGTGACGTAGTTACAGGTGATGTGTTCTAGTACTGGAATCGAGGGGAGTGGGGAGGTTGTGGGACGGGGGGAGTGGGGAGGGATCCAGCCACTATTGCCCATTAGTGCCGCGAGAGAGGAGTGTAGAGACGCCTAAGCGGAGAAGGTGTCAAGTGGTCATTCAATGGTCCAGAGTGGATATCTTTAGACCACGGAGAGGTCTTATCTGATTAATTTCGGTGTACAACACACTACTGCAGCACTTAAATAGCAGTGTACAGCAGCACAGTCCACTGCAAGCTTGATTGGAGGGAGGAGTGCTCATGCTATCAATACACGGTCCAGATTCAAGACTGACCCAATGAATAAAAATGCTATAAAATGGAAAGGCATTAAATCCTTGCCCCCTTTGCGGTTTAACGTATCACATGATAGATTGTATTGATTAAAAATTGATCTACAGGTTACCCACAACTTCGCTTGGGGAAAGTAATCGGCGATAGACTAGCTTCATATCCAGAGGGTGGCAACCATTGTCATTTGTCTTCTTCACGCTAAAAAAACACCGGTATAAGCTATGTGTCCATCGGCCATAAGGCTCTAAAGGCCTTACTTTTATACAGTATATTCACATAAGGATGACATCATTTATTCATTTATTGTCCCCAAAAAAGAATTAGGTCCCGGTCTTTCGGGTCTATCCAAAAGAAGGCTGAGATATCTTATGCGTCTGCCACGGTCCGGCACTGCATTAAAACTGAAGATAACATGAAGACAATACGTTGGCTGTTCCTTTGAAATAACTTATTCAAAGCATTAGAGCATCATAGAGTCATCAGTTTTTGTAAATTATTTACTACTGAAACTTAAGACATTTTAAATCAATATTTAAAACAAACATGATGGCAAATTAACATAATGAAGAACAATCGACGCTTATATAGGGATAATCCTTCAAGGATAACTGTGGATGTGAGAATGAGGGAATTCATCAGGATTGAAAAGCTAGACAATATTTTCAAGGGGGGGGGGGGGGGGCGCAATAGCTCAGAGAGCATCGTACTTTTGCGTTGAAGGTTCTAAGAGGCGGATTTATTTTGGGTGGACTGGAAAAAATGGGTACCTGGCCCTCAACAGTGTCCTTGTCCCCCAAATGAATTATAACACGCCTAACAGGCGCTTCTTTTGTCTTATGTTTTTTCGATGTTCAGGATTGGCCGGGGGAAGTGAAAGTAAAAGTGCGAAGCGCGATAAGCACGATTTCTGGATTTCAGCGCTATTAAAGCCTACACTACAAAAAAAAATATTCCATAATAGACTTCAAGTGTGAGTAAACTAGAAGTTCAGAAAGTTTTATCGAGCATGAGAAAAAAATAAGCTGATACAAACATTAATAGTTGAAAGCATCCGAAAACCCTCAGCAAACAAACCGATAAACAAATCGATCAATAACAATGATTTGTACGATCCTCCAACTGCATGACTCCGCCTTCAACCCCCATCTCCCTCAAGTCTTATAACAGTGATCCGAAACAACACAATGCAAGTAAAAGCGGGGTCTGATTCTATCCCAACTGAAGTATTACAAATCTTTAAAATGTACACGTCCTTATACTAGATAAATCTGATTTCAGTGAACTGACATAAGCCAGAAGCCTGAATTTGTCAATTCACTGAAATCTGATTAATTTTGTACACATTCGAAAAATATTAAAGATTTTGATGTGTCTACTTAGCAGTTAGAAAAGTATAATGTGTGATGAAGTGTGCACTTTCGAACATTTTGATGTGGGGTTAGATTTTATTGAAATACGTAATTCTTATCAATCATTATGTCACGTGAGTAATTGGGTTGATAAGGTCACGGGGGCGCAATAGTTCAGTTAGAAGAGCATTAGACTGTTGTGCTGGGTTCCTTCAGAGGCGGATTTTTTTCCGCGACCAGATAACCCCACTGTCGACCCAGCAGTAAAATGGGTACCTGGTCCTCCATACAGCAGGGTCTTTGTCCCGCAAACAAATTGGCGCTTGTCTTGTCCTATGTGTTTCAATGTTTGCTGTTGGCCGGGGAAAGTAAAATGTGCAAAGTGCGATGAGCACTCGTGGATATCAGCGCTATATAAGCCTCCACTTTACGTTACTTTTACACACTAAACGAGTGCCATTGTTAGAAGTAAAATGGAACATGGCAACTTTGGCACTATGAATGGCTCAGTGGCTTAGGTGTCGGACCTGCATTTGAAAGGGCGTGTGTTCAACCTACTTGTACCTGAGTGAATCGATGTTTCCTGGTGTAAGCACAAATCTGGTTCTAATTAGCTAGTTAACTAACTGAACTCATCATAATATGTAATTGAGAACTCGCCCTTAGTAATATTATCACAGATGTTATCATTGCAAGCGGAACAATTTTGTCACGCGTGTGAACATTCTATTCAAGTATTTGTGACCAATCTCCACGGTTCGGTACACAAGGTAAATCTCAGAAAAACTGAGTTACTCTCTCAAACAAAAAGATCATGACTTTATTTCTAGTTATTTTTTTTTCAAAGTGTTTTTCTTCGTTACCGACTAATCAAGATGTAGGAATAAAGAAATAAGACCAAATAAATTTCTTGCAGTTGCTTAGTTTAGGCTTGTCCTTAGTGACAATTCCACTCTTGTGTACCTTGTGTGACAAACAGTGGTGACATTTATGTTTCCTTATTCTAATAAGTGACAAGTGAGCATGTAGACATTGGTTTAACATCTGAATGCTTGTGGATTGTTCATAATTAGATTTCAAAGAAAAGAATATTTTTATAATGCCATCTACCTCAAGCCCCTCCCCCCTCCCCCAAAAAAATTGCAGAGGTAGAAGGGAAAACGTTTTTTTAAAAATGTATTTGGCTCAAGAGGTTCAAGATAAAAACCTTGACCTTGCACTTTGTTTAAGATTGATTTTTATTGCCTAAGATGTTTGTCCACTAGTTGGACTATCTTCATCTCAATCGGGTTATCCAATAAAGAGTTATTACGCCACGATAAGGTCCAATGAGTGTTTATAAATTTAAGAAATCTGGTTGCAATGAAACACTCCGTAATGTTATGATACTAAAAACAACTTAAAAGAGAATTGTAGTTTTTGAGCTGGTGATATGGTTGTTGTTTTTATGATGGTACAATAACAATTTAGATAGAACAAAATTTATTGACTGTTTCTGAAAAATATGGCCACTGAAATTAATCGTAATGATAATAGTATTATTTTTGTTATGTTTGAAGTATCTTTGGGTATTTCCTTTCAGCTGTTCTGCCTTTGTGGATTCTCGTTGAGGGTTAAATGGACTTTAAGTCGAGATGATACACATTTTGTCATGTGGGAACGATCAGGACCATAATTCGGTTAAATAAATCTTCATCCCACCGTTATATTGACAAATGGAAGAGGAAGATAAGGAGGACAAGAGAGATGGTGTGGAGAAGGGAGGACAAAGAAAAAGAGAGAGGGGGGGGACGGTACTGAATATAAAGAATCAAGGATGAGTGGAATGAAAGAAATGCTTTAAAGGACACAGAGAGAGAGAGAGGGGGGGGGCGGGAGAGGGGGAGGGGGAGGGAGAGAGAGTAGCGGGAGGGGGAAAGGCATTGTTGTCCCTCGAGGCATCCGAGAACATTAATTTAGTAGCTAGCTGTCAAAACTAAAAAAATTCCTTTAACGTCCACCTGTTTGTAATACCCCCCCCCCCCCACCATGAAACTTAGATAATCATGATTTTTATATTGTTTAAACTTATGCCATCGCGTGTTGTATGTATGCGCGCGCGTGTGTGTATGTATATTATGTATTGTGTGTGTGTGTGAGAGAGAGCGAGAGAGAGAGTGGGTGTTAGTGAGTGTGTGTGTGTGTATGTGTGTGTGCGCGCGCGTGTGACAGTAGAAAAAGAACTAAATATATTATCAATACCAATGTTCATATCTATCCATGTAATGTCAAGCGCATCGAGCATTATGAAGTCTTGAAAAAATTGCTTTACAAATGTCCAATACAATCATTATTATCATTAAATATTTTCATGATTGTTATTCTCATTATCATTATCATTTTCATCATCATCATCATCATTCGTAGGAGGTAAAAGGGTCCCAGGGAAGAACAGCGAAGAAATTTGGATTCGGGATAGGAGAGGAGGGGGAGAAGTGATGGAGGAATGAAAAGGGGAGGGATGCAAGGTGGTAAGAGGAGGTGGGATGAGAAAAGAGAAAAATATGGTACCTGGAAATGATGAAGATGGTGATTGTGTTGATCGCGACAACGACGACGACGATGATGATTATGATGAGGATAATCATGATTATGATATTTGGTTGCATTTATAACGATTTATTTCATTGTAAACAAGAAAGAATAAAGGCTAAAAAATTCAACTTGTCAAGACACGGCCATTAGTTTTTTTAGTACTTTAGAATTAGATGCAAGACGGAGCAAACAAACAGCTCTAGGGTATAATTTGAATTACAAAAATATCTTGGTACTGTTTTGCAATATTTTCACCGTGTATGTCAGGACAGAGGGTCATGCTGAAAACTAATGCCTTGGAGAATTCCACGGACATTATTCATGAAATTAAAACAAAAACCACAATTATTATGTATACAAGTCTGTTATTTCAATAATTGATAAATCTTTTGTTCAGTATTACCAAGGGATTGTGGTGGTGTTTTGAATTATTTTTGTGTGAGTCTTCAACCGTTACGCAATGTTCCAGATGTCTGCGCAGAATCAGCGGAAGTAAAAAAAGGCAAGCAGTAAATATACCGGTTATTTTTCGTCTTTCAGACATAAACATTTTTACTCATTGATGATGAAATGACAAACAAAATTGCTTTGATTGTTCCGTTATTGTATTTGAATTAAGATAAACAAGAAATATAATTCCTTCAATAATATGATCATGGAGAAGTAGGTAGTAACACTTTATATCTCTCGACGACGCTCCTGTCAGAACTTTGAATGCGCAATGTAAACTTAAAGACAGTATGTCACAACAAGGCATCCATCATTTTATTCCTTCCATTCATACCTCATTCATCATCTTCCCACTCGTCAAATCAAGATGAAAATCGATTAAAAAAAACATCAATTAAACAAACTTAAAAAAACCATTATTTCAAGTTTGTATCTGTTTATAGCTGACTGTCAAGCAAGACCCCCACCCCCTTGAGACTCCCTCCAGCTCTATATTTCATTAAGTTAAGTCCATTTATTATGAATATCAACGTTGTTTTACCCGCTCTAATATCCATCACACGTCCATATCAAACAACCCATGGCTTTACAAGAATTATATATTCTTTTCTTTTAACTGTCGGCATATTGATTGGCCAAAGAATCAGACTAATGTCAAAGCATTTCTTTCCTTGGGCTGTGGTTGCTATTCTCATAATAGACTAGTCTAGGTTTCCCCGTGGGTAGTGTAACATAATGTCAATCTGTTCATTGTGATAGCATTTCTTTCTGAACTAAGTGCCAATTCATGGGCGAAGTGGCTGACACTGGCAACCCAACGCACCGGGTTCGAGTCCCGCTTTCTCACTTCGTAATCCCTTTGGGCAAGCGATTTACCATAAATAGCACACTGGGACAACATGGGTCATTCCTGTTGGCATCGAGCTTTGGTCCGATGAATATTTAAATTCATTTCTAGGATGCCTTGGCAAGCGACACCAACCGTGCTGCTGGCGGGGGGTCAATCTTAAAAAATACGAGTTTGCTATAGTCACTTTCGTTTCATTGGACAATATTAGCTATTTGTCCCGCCGTTTCTGCATTCGGACAATGATATTTGTTTACGAACACATAATGCAACTCACCCGACTATTTTAAACTTTCATTAGGACTGGAAAATCTATTGATCTATTATGAAAAAAAAACCCCAAGCCTACAAATTATTATTAATGGAACGGTTTTAATCTTTGATGGAAAAAAATTAATCTAGGTCCAAATGAGATTGCACGACATCAAAATCACAAAAGGAAATTAGCATCTGAACGTTATACGCCTTAATGTTTTCTATTTGCTCAAGCCCAAAGACACTTCGTGTATCAATACTTTCATGTTCATTTGATTCACAATTGCCATGTGGAATGTGTTTTTTCCCCTTCTAGCGAGCACTGACGATGCATAGTTCATTTATAGCTCAAAACGTGTCTTTCACTTCAAGTTTTATCATTTAAATACTATGAACACAGATATTATTGTCATAAACTCGAAGCATTACATACGATGATAAGAATCCAGATTTATCTAGAAATCCATAAACAATGTTATCGCTACTTTTAGTTATGTGTATGTGATTATCTCACACGTGTTCATAAATATAATAAACGCAACGCTACTCGATAGAGCATGGCTAAAAGAGGCTATGCTCTCTTCCTCCACCCTCTCCACCCTACCCCCACCCCCACAACCCAATCCCACTCCCACTCATGAAACTACTGGATACTTTTATTTGTATATGTAAAAATAAAATAAAATCTCAGTCTCGTTCTCGTTCTCGTCATTTTGGCCAACGCTTGCCTTTATTCCTGAGTCATTCCAATGGCAATGTGAGAGTATGAAAGGCCCGGTCATAGAATTTGATTATCCTGGTATGAAGTTAATAAATAAAATACATAACATTCATATTATGTACATAGTCTACTGGTATCTACAGCTGTACATATGGTTTGTGTAATGAGAGAGACACAATAGATAAGAGAAACAAGATGAAGGTTGGAATAGAGCAACAGATATATAGAGAGAGGTAATTTCTCCCCCCCCCGCCCTCTTTCTATCTCTTTATCTCTCTATTTGTGTGTGTTGTTGCGTGTGTATGTGCGTATGTGTGTGTGTGTGTATACGTGTGTGTGTGTGTGTGTGTGTGTGTGCAGCGGCAGGGCACGATTAAGCCTTTCATATCGGGGTATGATTCTAATCGAACTGTAATGTGACAAATCTTCAAAAAAATTACATATTGTCATACCAGGTTAGTCAGATTTCTATATTAATGGAAATATGACAAAAGCCTTCGAAAATCTTGAATCCTTTTATCTGTCTTGTTAGCTTTATTAGAAATTACTTTAACATCGAAAGGGTTAAGATGAATAACACTATCTAGCTTGGGTGATATTAAAATGGGCTGCTGAGGCTGTGGTAGATTATGGAAGAGAAAGGTTTATAGGGACAGGCATGAGAAAGGGAAAGACAAACTCAGGACCGACACAATAAAACCAAATAATGAGAATATTAATGAACAACACTATATCATGATCATAAGAATATTCATCATCTAGTTTATCATGTAGTTTATTGGAGAGAGGCTATCCCGTGGTGATGCTCCTGGCTGGAAGCTTAGGATGTGAAATAGTTCATAGTTGTGTCCTAAGGGACTTGTTGGCGTATCCTGGAAGCGTAAAGCAGATACATGGCACCATATCATAGATAGGACGTTGGTCTATCCCAGATTACTTTCTCCAACCCCAGAGTTAGTTCCCGGTACCTGTTCGGTACATTTCAATTCCAGAGTACTTACATTTCTTTGCCCACGACAAACCAGGCAGAGAGCAGAACCGCCACCGCGCTCCTTAGCATATTAAAATATGATTGTTTCCTATTCACGGCAAGTAATCAAATTCACGGAGGCTGTTTTCCGTCTGGTTGTCTGAACACTTGTCAAAAATAAAAGGTAGAGCCAGATGCTACAAAAATACACATAACCTAAATTTACGACATGGAGCGTTTACTTTTTCTGTTTGTTTTGTTTCGGTTTTTTTCTTTCGTTCTTTTCTTCTCATCATGTTCTTTTTTCTTTTTTTTTTGGTTATAAACGGGTATCAAAGAGAAACTGTCCACAAGGGTATACTTACGATAAACTTGCTCTCTTATAAGTGTAATATCCCTCAAATGATTTCACTCTATTTTCCACTCTTTCAAACAAAATCTTCTGCTTTCTACCAACTATGTTTACTCTTTGTTCACTTGGCAATTCTGCCTCGAATGAGAACTTAAAGAGTGTGCGCGGAGACCACAATGGAATTGCCGTTTAAATAGGCTCAACTGACCAACACCCACCACTAGTTAGAAGGCATGGCGGCAATTTGGCGTAGGTAGAACGGGGCACGTCATTCTGCCTACGTCACTGCGTGCGTCGACACCGCCATCACCCCACGCATATAGTGAGACAGCAAAGGGGGAGAAGTGAGAGGTGAGAAGTGGAAGGTGGCCTTTGGCCCTTCCTCAAAGCGTTGGGTCGCAACCAACCAGACCACGGCAGTTTACCGAAGACAATTTGGGAACTTCAATAAATGAATAGATAAATAAATAATCACTTTGGTAGTTTGTGGGTGCTGCGGAGTAACATTTATCTATCTATCTATCTATCTATCTATCTATCTATCTATCTATCTATCTATCTATCTATCTATCTATCTATCT
>JAUEKZ010213640.1:0-10228 GCA_031471865.1 Melibe leonina
CTTAGATAGGCTGAGAAATCGGAAATGACAAGGGCAACCAAATTAACTGTGGGTTGTGAAAACTGAAGATGAGGTCCCGAAAATGCAAATACTATAGATAATTAATCTAGTAATTGAGTTGTTAATTTTCCTATTAGTGGATTTTTGTTGTTGTTGTTAGTTTGTACAGATAGTAATACATATGCACATCAGATGATGAGTCTATCTGTATGAGAAGATAATAGTGAAGAAGTGGTTGTACTATGTGTGACATTATTTTAAAATAAAAACAGTACAGCAGTATCAATTAATGAGTTTGTTGTTACTGTGTCTATGAGCTTGAGCAAGGGCAATGTGTAAATGATTTATTTTAGATCATATAGCCTTTAAAAATAATTGTAAGATAACCCCAACTAAACCTTTGTTTTTGGCTCCATAGGGATTTCTCCTATTTTCTGTCTGGTGTGAGTCGTGAGGGTTGAAAACCGTGAGCATGGAGTTGTGTCTTTTTCACATCTCTCACTAATGAACTATGTCAAGTTCATATGATTTTAATCTATATTAAAATATAATATAATCCCTTTTCCACTGTTCAGTGTTTATTATTATTATTATTTTTTTTATTTCTGTTTTTTTACTTACTGCACACTATTACTTTTATTTCAATTTTTTTTAAATGATGAATTAGGCAAATGGGCAGTTTGAGGATGTAACACTAACACTAGAATAGATTAGATTCAAAGGCATGTAACTATTGGAAAGACAACTCTGATCTACTAATACAAATACATGTAGTTATCTCACGTGGGCTGAGAAACCCTCATTTAAATCCTTTAATCTTGAATTGGTTGTTGGTTGGTTGTTGCTTGTTAACATTCTTATAAACATATTTTTAGCCCCTGCTAACCATCCTCTCTGGATAACTTACCTTGCTGCTACACAGACTGACAGCCGGCAAACAAGTTTTAGCTGTTAAAATCTTAACCCTTTCACAGCGAGGTCTGATCTGAAATATTATACAAAATCTTGAAAATGTAGGTGTTCTTATTATAATTATACCGGATAAATCATATTTCAATAAACTGACTTACGCCAATTCAGACTTTTTGCTTATGCTGATTTATCTGGTATAAACAGGCAAGTCTTGAAGATTTTGGGGTCGTTATAAATACTTGAAATGGTTTAGGGTTTTAGCACTACTCTTGAGAATTTTCAAGTTCGAGCCTCCCTAACTGGCCCCGATGCGTACGCTATACCTACTTGTCTAAAATCGCTGAACGTTATTACTATCATCACATTTAATTATATTGGGGTGAAAACACCCTATTTATATTTTTAACATGGTAGAATTAGAACGGCCCACGGGGATCGGGGGTTCAAGACCTGGCCACGCGTATGGTTAGCGGGCGCCTATGGTGGGCGCTACTGTTCCTTTTCTTTTGGCTTTATCTATCCATCTTACTTTTTCCAGTACTCTCTTCAGTGCTCCCTAATCAAACGTACACACACATATCTTTTGTATCTGTTACTGTTAGTCTTGGTCCTGCCTGTCGTCCTAACAGGTCATCCCCCCAGTGGTTCTTAACTACAGAGTCACTTGGTATCATCTGTTTGTGTGTCCTGCTTTGTGGTATTTTTTTTCATTGTAAATCATCTCTCTGTGAAATGTCCCTGGCAGGGTCAATGTCTGGCTATTCTTTTAACTAGACTATCATCTTACTTACCTCTGGGCGCTTATAATTATGACCATATCATTTCGCTTCATTCAAAGCATCTGTCTCGTCAGGAGCTCGACATTGTGAGAATAGTGATCAAGCTGGTCGGCTCAGTTTCAGTATACTTCTTTGCTTGGCTTTATTTCTTACTGGGACTGCGACTGCTTTAGATAACATATCAGTATTCTGCTGATATCAATATCACATAATGGACATAAACAAGAGGTAAACCAATATGGGGCTACACAGAGATAGATAGATAGATAGAGAGAGAGAGAGAGAAAGTACGCGTGTGTGTAAGAGAGAGATAGAGCGTGGGAGAGAGAGAGAGAGATAGAACGAGGAAGAGAGAGAGAGAGAGAAAAAGTACGCGTGTGTGTAAGAGAGAGAGAGAGAGATGTATACCCCTACATTCTTGTTGGATGGAGACTGTAATTTCTAAGAACACAATAAAAATATCTGAAGTGAAATGAAGTAATTTTTTTAAAATTTGATATATACACATTACTATTAAAATGCTAAAAATAGAGGTGATGAGTTTGTGAAAAAATAGATGATATGAAGAAAACGGATAAGCTATTAAAGGATTTGATAATGAATGAGGAAAACGTTGAGTGTTAAGGATAGGAACAAGGCAATCAGGCTATGAGATGTTTAATATACCTCGATCTAATATTGATAGTCATCCCTACTTTCCTAGCACTATAAGGTTATGGAACAGCTTACCTACAACCGCAAAGCTTATAAACAACATCGAAACCTTTAAAAATACGCTTCATCATATAAATTTAAGAAAGACCCTATAAGTTATTGCATTAAATTAAAAAAACGAGGAAACATATCAAAAATGCTTTATGAGTTTAAGAGGTCTGTAATCGATCACGTTGAAATGCGCACTGACAGATATTCTCGGACCAGCCGAGTCAGTTAATTAGAAGAAGAAGAAGAGGAAGAGAAGAAGAAGAAAATATGAGTTTAGATTTTGTTTGACCTGTCCAGATCTCCAAATTGCTGGAGATTGCGCGTTCCACGATACGACCTAGAGTAGTTGCACCCCGTTGTTTAGAAAACTCCACCTCTGATATAACCTGATGTAGATTGTGGCCAACATGTGTTTGGCTGTCCTTCTCTTTTGTGTGATATCATTTTTTGTAGCAAATCCTACCGTTCTTACCTAACTGTTAAAAAAAAAATTATTGCAAATAATTTCTCTGTGTATCACTCCTGGCATGGTAAAATGTCTATTAAAACAAAAACAACAACTAATCGATAATATGACCTTACTTAGCAGTTCAAAGCGTACTTGAACTCTCAACAGGCCAGATATAGAATAACAAACAGACATTGTAGATACGAAACATTTGTAGCTCGCAGAAACATTCACTATCAGCTATCATGACTCGGTCCCTTTACTTTGTGAAATCATCTTTATGTTTATATTCCATTTCATATTTATGAGAAACAAAATTACAAAAAAAGAACCAACCAACCTCACTGTACTGTTTGACAATAGATTATATCTAGGGTAATACCCGCTTTAATACCATGGCTTCCCAAGCTAATCTTTATCCATCTATTTTGTCCATTATTTGTTATTCTAAGAATTCCGATTAAAAAAAAACTGAAATCCTTTTGTGTTGTGACCCACTTAATCCGGTTATAACTGCGAGGTGGAAATTCTAAGGATCTGTAGAAGGCTTAATTATGAAAGGAGACTGGAAGTGGAAGTGTTAACAATAGTGGTATGTGTCAGGATGGTTTCTAATCCGTGGAAAGCCCTTTCAAACCAATCTACTCACCACGCTGGTGACCAAAAACAAGGATAAGACTAGCAGAGTAGGATGATAAGGAGAATGAGAAGGTGCTTCAGGAAAGAATGGGCTAAGACGTAGGGCACCACAGACGACAGGACGAATGAGAGTTAGAAGACGATAATAATACATGAGAGAGGGAACTTGGCCAAGTATATATATTATATATATTATATCTCACCCCTCTCTCTCGCACTCTCTCTCTCTCCCTCACTCTCTATCAATCTCTTTCTATCTATCACTCTCTCAGTACCACCTCCCCCTGTCTCTCTATCACTCTCTCATGGATGGCCAAATAGATAGACATGATGTCTCATACTGGTGGCCAAGCAATGAATGCCGTAACAGGTCCGATCCCGGGTTGGACTCCTCATACGATAACTTTTCTACTAGCCTATTTTCTGTTTTCTTTGGCTTTCTTTCTTAATGACACTGTTGATTATCCAACAACATGGTTCTTTTGTCATGTTCAATGTATTCCTGCACACTTTGCCATTATCCAGTGTCTTAGAAAGAATGTCATTGATTGAGGGTGGCACATATATTATGTATAATATTATAAAAAGAAAGCTCTTTTTTGCCCTCACGTGGATTTCCCTCAAGAAAATTAGAATTACCTAACAATAATCTAAATAACTGGAAAAATGACATTTCCCACCAAAACAATCCATCCATATTTGCTCCATTTTGTCGCTTACATTCTTTGTCGATGAAGGATTTTTATTCCGAAACGTCCATTGTCACTTCGTCTCCTACCATCTTTGAAGGCTTTTCACTTTTCATATTAATCCAGATAACTTTGTTTAATGCCATTTGTCATTATTTCATTGTACAACATAGATAGTCTCCAACAGCCTTCATTTAGTATTTCCTTTTTTTATATTATTATTTTTTTTTTGCAAGATCATCCAATCAAGTTTTCAGTAAAAGGTAAAAAGTGGCCGACAAAATCAAAATGAACCAACATGAAAGGGTAAAATTCGTTTAGAATTACAAGTTCTTAAATAAATAAGATCATGAAATGAAAGAGACTGAATTTGATAACAGCTTTAAAGGGGGAAATGGGAGCCAAAACAGCCAACACAAATTTTGTCCCTGTCACAAGAGCCCACAAAGAGAGATTGATGCTACAGAAATTCCACACCAATGAACCCCTTTCAACTCGACCAGCTAACATTGTGATCAACCTTCCAGCCAGGGCTAAGTCGGATGTAGGTAGCAATTTCCAAGCTTTTTCATTCAAAAGGGAACCTGAACTTCTTAGATTTGACAGAGGAGTTGTGTTGTAACAAGCCACCATACTCCGTGAACAAAATATACAATGATATATTTACATGTACACAGTGAACCAACTAACAAATTTAATTTAAAAGTGAAAAAAGATAATCTTTTTTAAAAGGTGCCGCATTTGACTCAACTTTTAACACAATATTGAACCGACAGTATAATGCATTCGTATGCATTGTATTTTAATCATAGTTTGATAAATCTTCTTAATTGATATCATAAAACCTAAACTGAAAGTCACAAAAAAATTATTGCACGCAACAAAAATCCCTTATGTATGATTTTAGAAATAGATTGAACTTAAGACATACCCACCAAATCGAAAAAAAAAAGATATCTGCAAAAATGCTGAAGGCTAGACTATCAATATTGAACTTCCTATAATTTTTGTGAACAAAATCCAAGATGGTAACGGTAATTTGCATTATCTTAACAATGTTTTCCCTAATTGACACAAGCTGAATGAAAAAAAACAACAACAACCAACATTCATGCCTGAAACTCTGTACCTAAAGAAGTAACAAAATCATGTTCAAGTCCGATCCCACCCTCCCACATCCCCAAGTGTAACTAAAATCCGAAGAAGTAATTTGAAGTTTTGCTAGAGTTGATTCCCTTTCTAGCAACCAACCAGTGCCCCTCTCCAATTTGCCCATTTTGGAAAATGGCTGTGGAGCAGGAGACGCTACCCACCTAAGAACTTGAGACTGAGGCATTTGATTTCCGCCCAAGCATCAGAGAGAGCGAAATTAAAGCATTATGAGGTTGCCATCCTATCTACATTATAATTTTCCTGCTTTTCATCTCCAATTCATCTTGATCATACCATCTCTCTCTCCGTTTTTCTAAAGGTTAAATTCCATTAGAGTAATTATTCTTTACACCATTTTCTTTAAGGCAGTATTTCTCTTGCTCTGCCTCCGCTCCCTCTTCCCTCCATCTATTTTTTTCCCGCCATTCCTTTTCGCTATATCTCTTTTTCCCTCTCTCTCTCTCTCTCTCTCCCTCTCTCTCTCTCGCTCTCTATCTCTCTCTCTCTCTCTCTCCCCCACACACATACGTACATACATACATCCTATGCCCTCATTCACCATATTCCCCCCCCTCTAGTATTATCATGCACTTCTCATTCCTATCACGAACAACAATGAATGACAAAATTCCCAAAGGTTCTCGTCCATAGACATCCCCTGTATTCTGTTGTCATCTCCACCACCAGTGCTAATGTTTTGAGGCCATGCTAATATTACAAGCCTCATATCGATCACATTATTATGATATCAGTTGAATCTTTTTCTCTTTGTTTTGAAATTAATTATTGATTAAGGAGAAAGTGCAAAGAAAATGTAAAAAACTGTGTCAGGGAAAGAGTCCGAAATAATTCAAAACAAAACATAAATTCAATATGATTTTCTTTGAAAGGGAGGTAATGAAAGAAACTTTGAAGTCATTAATTGTTAGGCATAATTACGTAGGGAAACCAAGGCAGTATTGGTGAAGAGTTATTATGATAAAAGCAAAACCATTGCGCTTTCAAGAGGATTTTTAGGGGATCAATGTTATCATTCCAAGTTAAAACGACAGAGGAAAATCACAGTAAATAAAAGAATAAAATCAATACGGAATAAAAAAGAAAAAAAGGTGGAAAAATCAATGAGGTGGATTGGTTTATTGTTATCAATAAGTGTAGGTTGTTTTCTTGTTGGAAATGTTTCGAGGATGGAGAGGGAAGGGAAAGGGGAGAGACGTGATGATGGAGGGCAAAAGGAAATCATGGTAGTGGCTAATCGAAAAGAGGGGGAGGGTGAGGGGAGGGGGGGGAGGTGAAGGGGAGGGTGGGGATGGACAAAAATGAAAGTTAGGAAAAGGAAATATAAAGACAAAATATAAAATCTAGAACACTATTACTACTACTTCTACAACTACTACTACTACTACTACTACTACTACTACTACTACTACTACTTCTACTACTACTACTACTTACTATACTACTGTTGCTTCTTCTACAACAACAGCGACAGCAACACAAATAACTACTACTGCAACTACTACTACCACTGCGCTGACTAGAGAAAGAGAGAGAGAGAGAGAGAGAGAGAGACAGACAGAGAGAGAGAGAGAGAGAGAGAGAGAGAGAGAGAGAGAGACAGAGAGAGCTATACTATGCTACAAAAACAACCTAAAAAAACTACTTCTATTACTAATACTACGTCTACTACTTCTTCTCCTACTACTACTATTGCAACTACAAATAATAATATTAACAAACAGTGCAAAACCTGCTTTATACACAATACAATTGCATAATACAAAACATCAACGATGTTTGAGACGTTCTATCTATAAAAATACATGACAATTCTGGTCAATTTGGCAGGATTGAGTTTTAGTTTTTTCTCATAGCTCAACATGATAAAGTCCTCACTTTGAGAGAAGAGAAACAGCAAATTTTCCCAAATTAGCAATTGGTCTCTGATAATAGAACATATGAGTAGACCTGGTTTTCTGTGGTTGAATTTGTTTTTCTTTAGAAGAGGAATTCGATATTCCAAATGATCATACTGCAAAATTATTCATAGGCTGAATCGATTTTTTTTATGGATACCCCATTCAATAATCAATGTTTTTAAATATGCGGATCAATGTTTGAATAAACTACTTTTTTCTTTGCATTATATGTAAGTGGCATTGAAATAAGGCAAACTGCTGTTTCAAGTTATGCGCAGGAGGGGTGGTTAGTAGGGGTTAGAAATGTCGCGTATTCAACCTCTTCCTCCTGTTTGCCAAAGGCATGTCCCAAAACAGCTATTTTTGGGATTGATGACCTGGTTTGGGGTTATAATGGAGGCTTAAACTATTGTTTGATTTGTTTATTTTGATAACTTTGGGGTTGGGATGGTGGTGATGGTACGGGGGTGAGGGGGGGGGGGCTGAACGGCAAGAATGGATGCAAGCTAGTAATATTCCGATGTAATCAAAAGTCACATCGGCGTTACCCGATACAAACCAGCCGGTGGCCTGCTCTATGCCTTAAAGGGAATCATTGAGTGAATGGGAAGAATCCCCAGGGATCAAATTTGACAGAGACGAAGAAAGCTATGAAGTCAATTCCAGACTCCATACCCGATAACAAGGGTGAAAGTCTGATAGAGAAGGGGTGGGGGGGGGGGGGTGGAGGGATGGAGGGAGGGGATGTCTGAAGGATGTTTGAAAATGGTCATTATTCAGTTGTGTTGTAATATTTCTTGCTAGAATCTTAGGACAATTTCATGACGCGAGTTCTAAGTTTAGTCATGTTCTAATTCTAAATTCAGCTAGATTTGGTCATATGTAGTGAAATTGAATTTTTTTTGAGTGGTCAAAACAATGAATGCGAGCCGAGATGGAGCTATATTTAGTCTCGGATAGAAATTTTGTATTGTGACATAAAATTGCCTCCTTGAGTGCTATCTAGAAGAGTATAGTGGGCCTATAGACCAGACTAAAGCAAATAACTACTTCACACCATTCTTCCAAAACAAATTAAACAACAACAACAACAACAAAAACAAAAAGACACAAAAAAACAAAAAACAACCCCAAAAAAACCAAACGAACAGAACCTAAACATCCAAGTGCAACAGAGTCAAAATGAAAAACAAAATAAACAAGAATTCAACGAGACAAACACAAACATAAATCCTCACCAACTGAGTAAAATACAACACATACACACGCAAACTAACGAAGAAAAAAAATATTCCCAACTATGCCTTACTGTCGGTTGCATAAAATAAAGACTATAGGATAAAGACATTTTTTCAACGGACATTGTAAACCATTTAAGTGCAGAAGCTTGTGGCTTTGTTGAAAAGAAAGTTTGTTGATAAATAAATTATGAAATGTTGACAAAACTAGATACAAAAATAAAAACAAACAGCTGCATTGACAGAAAATGTAATATCTAATTTTGTTTACAGCTGGAGATAATTGGGCCTCTCATCCATACTCACCTTTTCATGTCATCTGCCGCTAATACCTCTATTCTAGATTTACTATACAGTAGAGCAAAACTAATCAGCTTTGCCAAGACACTTCACGTGCAGAGCGTTGCTTGAGGGGTGAGTTGATCCCCACGTCCACCAGTCCACGGTAGGCACTGTCTGGTTCCAGCTCATGGCCTGCGACATTCCACAGTGAGTGCAGGATTTCCTTGTGAAGTAAAGGACAGACAGTGCAGTATCCTAGGCCGTGGGTAAGTAGAGGCAAAATGAGATAGATAAAACCCTTGGCGCCGATATCATCATGCTAGACTAAAGTTGTTCCGATACTTAATTCTAGTTAATATGAATAAAGGCCACAGGGGGAAGAACTATCAGAGTTACATTTTGCTATTTTAAGTTTTAATAGCCTTAGCCTTAATGAGTTAATGATATCAAATACTCCCTTCCCCCTCCGAATATTATTTCTAAAAACCGATCTGAGTCCACAGTTATTCATAGTTTTAAGAGCTACTACAATGGAAGAACGAGTGTTTTGAAAATTAAAAAGTTTTCTCAAAATCAAAAAAGTGTGACCCTGATCATTCTTCACATGTAGCCTTTATAACCCGATTTCGCTCGGATTTAATATTTTGAATTTTATGAGTCGTCAAAACATTCAATGTGAACCTAAATCGCTGTAAATTTATAATCAAGTCTTAGATTAAGCTTTATTCTTGCGTCATAGATCAGCCCCAGCTTATTCACGATAAGATTGGTGGGTGGTTGTCATTGTTGTATCACTTGTCCTGGTCACGCCACGAAAACCGGGATAAACTCCGATAAATCTATGTGCTTGAAAACTTGAAAGCCTTGAAGATTTGTTGTTGCACTAGACTGTGTGCTACTAACTAAGCTAAGAATAAAAAGATATTGAGGTTGATTTTGTAAGGCGTCTGTTGACATTTCACTTTTCATCTGATATTACAGTTTTATAAGGGACAACAGCATGCGCTCATGACTAGAAAAAACTTTTACAATGATACCCTTGGCTTTTTGTAAAACTTTTAGTGTTCGTCTTGTAATCGGCGCTTGCTCAGGACCAGGTTGGTGGCCCAGTTCGAGCACCATGTTGGCAAGTAACACACCAACTCCTCCGTCACAACTCTCCCGCCTCCTTTTCTTTCGTATATATATATATTTTTTTTAAAGGGCGGGCGCCTAGGGGAGAGGGGGGGGGGGGGGGGTAATGACTACATTATTTTAAAGATCCAGTGCACATATTGCAAAGGTAATTGTCATGCTTATTTCAAGAGGATATCCGGGCCACTTGGTTCATAGTTTACTGCAGCTCTAATTGCCTTCTACTTCTTTATCCAACTGAACGGACATGAGGGAATTTCGCAATGAATCTATGTGCATGTGCCCACCCAAACCGGGTTGCCATTGTGGAGTTACGTCATTCCCCCATGAC
>JAUEKZ010213662.1:5917-16038 GCA_031471865.1 Melibe leonina
AACTTAAAACTCAGGGAAAAGGAGTAACGTTAGCGGATAAGAAATCTGTTGTGATGTGTAGGAATGAGAGTTTATCTTCCTACATAGGATATTTCATTGTTCAAATTTTCCATCATTATCCTTTGTATTCCTATAGAAGGAACATACATGCCTTTTGTGGGATTTTTCTTCTGGTCCGGAAGTCCTGCTGTATCTGAGTTCAAGTTCTAATGTACTTTGACCTTCCCATGAAAGAACATTTCAGTAACACATTAGCAGTTTGTTTCAACATTTTATTTACAGTTTTACAGAGCATGAAATAAAATTATTTCAATGCATGAGTAGCTATGGGTGAAAATGATAATGATAATATTAATATTCTTACATACAATCTTCCATCAGAGGATATAATTTGCAGTCAATATGACCGACAATCAATGATGTTCCTTCCAACCATCTTCCCCACACAACCATCATGAGATGATAAATTAATGAAAATGAAACTCCTTTACTAACACCAGCTTTCTCACATAACTATCATGAGATGAGATGATGATTGAAACAAACTTATTGTATACACCAGCTTTCACACACAACACAAGCATGAGCAGACAATTCAATATAACACTGACTAAAATTCCCTTGCACACAATCTCTCTCATACTCATACTTATAAAATGATTTGCAATGAAAAAAAATGTGTGAAGATATGGTGATAAAGGGATTAACGTAGAACAGAATTCTTTCATTCTATCTCAGCAAAATTTTGTTGGCTACAAAGAGAAAAATTCAACTATCAATATCAAACAATTCACAGTAAAAGGAATATTCTTTTTCCTCTTCTCATTCATTTCACCACATGAAGTCTTCAAGGAATACACAATAAAAGATGTTAAACATGGGTTTTAAAAAATCTTCAAAATAAATAGGGAAGATGTCTGTACTCTAATCAGATTTCAAATCAAATAAGGAGAAAATGTTCAGCCACATTCCGACAAACCTATTATAAGACTCATTTTGTTATAAGATTAAGAAAAAATCTAACATTTTTAACAGAAACTTCTATTCTTAAAATCTGAACATTTAATTAACTAAAAAATAAAACTCTTCATTAATTTTCATCTGCACCATATCATTATCATTATTATTATGCAAAAATGGAACTATCAATCTAACTCTAACTGTCCAATTTAAAAAAAATTAAAATAAAGGTGCATGTTTCAACAACAAAAAAAAGGATCCTAGTCTCATTCATATTCCTATTTTCAAGAAACCTATTTACTTATAAATAAGAATCTAAAAATCATGCCAAGACCAGTCCATGTTTCCATCATGCACAGGTAAAACCACCAGACTTTGGGGTAGACATGAAGTTGTAGAAACACGCCACACATTGCTTTGGGGATGAAGACGTCTAGTATCTAACAATCACAACTGAAATTGAATTAGACATTTAAAAAATTTGAATTGAAACAGCAAGACCAAATAAATGTGCCGGGTTATGAAATTATGTAAATACAGTGGAGCCCCCGGATAATGACATTGCCCGGGACCAGAAAATTATGTTATTATCCGGGGTGTCGTTATTCTGGGATTTTCAATGGTTATTTATAATATATTATTAAAAAATTGGGACCAAAGGTCAAGAGGTTTTATCCAGGGGTGTCACTCTCCAGGGGTTCCACTGTTGTAAATCTGGGTAAACTCACTCCGATTTCATTATCCTGAAACATCATTACATTGTTGGTTATGGGATTAAGCCATAGATTAGATATAGATAGATAATATGTACTAGTTAAATTGCATTATTATGCGTGTGACTTGTGATGTTTTGAATCGTATACTGTAATAATGATTTCAATTTTAAAAATACCAGTTTGAAATTCACTGCTAGTACCCCTGTTTCTATTATTTCTACTACAACCCTTAACGTGCTAAGCCATTTTGGGAGAGAAGTATTTGAGCCATCCATCGCAGAAAAATATTCATAACTCCACAACCACTCAAGCTACTGGAATGAAACTCTCGAAATGGTTAGATATATTATCAAGCAATGCACTTAAACTGTCAAAATTACATTAGATATTCCTGAAAATCTTTAATTAGCTTAAATATTTACCTTGGTAGTAAAAAATGTCCTGATTTCTAGGAAGAAAAATAGCTTTCCTAATCAAGGGAAACCACTCAGGAATATTATATCATCGTAATTTTTATAATTCACCTTTCCAAAGAGTTAAAGTTAAATGCTTTGCTCACATCTATGCAAGGTCCACATTCAGAATGCAAACCAGAACACACACATTAATGCAAGATTAGCCTGTTAAGGGTTAATTCATAACAACATATTACATACTAGTTGCTACTAATACGCTTGCCCAACGTTGCAGCCACCTCACAACTGGTAGCTATATAGTTTGAGCCTGTCTGTATCGTGCCTCATATGTTATAATCTATACTTTAGAAGCTGTCTCACCGAGCGATGGGCATAATGCGAACCGTGCTAGGACTGGTTGGTAATGGCCTGATGTTAGTCCTGTGACAGGGTGAGCTATTTAAGTGAGCCCTTAGATGAGCTCTGTGTGGTGGTAGTATGTTAACCCTTTCACTGCTAAAGACATCAAAATTTTCAAGACTTGCCTATTCTTAAACTTACCAGATAAATCAGATTTCAGTGAAGAACACATGTTTTTTAAAGATTTTCATATTTGATTTGAAATGGTTAACTTGTCCAGTTCTATCTTTGATATAGCCTAAATTGTGTTATAAAGCAACAGCTGATAAAAACAAATGAACAAAAAAAAAATATTGTAAAAAATACAAACCTGGAGTAGGAGATAATTCTTAAGCCAAAGCTACTTCAGATTTTGTCACAGCTTGAACAGTTTCTCCAGCCATGAAATCCTCCTGTAGAGAACATAAATGCAAAATTTCCATGATAAGAAGAGACATTATTACATACACTATAAAAAGCCAGTGATCCAAAGCCTACAACTACAATGGCCCATAGACTTGGAGCGTATCCTGGTTTATGTAGCTTGAAGCACATATGAGGCAATGGCTGCCACCTTCTGGGCAGGAAACTGATCCATAGCAGATTACTTTCCCAACCCGACAGGTGGATCGGTGCCCATTTTTACACCTGGGTGAAGAGGGGCAAATGGTGTAAATTTCCTTGCCTGAGGCCTGATATGAATCTTAACCGGTCCCTCTGACTCTGTGTGTGTGGCTATAAATTTGTTTGTAAATTTGACCACTGACCTAGCTGAAGTATAGAAAGATATAGGTATATATCATAATTTACAAACTGATACATTCATCTAATAATTATAAACATATCTTTTATGTCACAAAAATACCCTTACTTATCAACAAATATTAGACATGATGTAAGTGTAAGGGTTCAAGTTGGTTTCTTTTTATCACAAAGAACTGAACAATCCTATAAATAACAACAAACCAAATCGACCACAATCATTTGAGTTCATGTGAGAGACAAAGCAGAGAAATCTAGCCATGACAAAACACCTAAATCTGATTGATGATAGTTATCTGAATTTTATTTTTCACAGCATTATAAGGTTGTGGAACAGGTTACCTACTTAATACTACAATTATGAACAACATTGCACCCTTGAATAAATATTAGGAAGATTTCTACCAATCATTAAATAACTATGAACACCCTATAACATACACATCAAGAGCAGAATTCAATCAAACTGAGTTTCATCATCATCAGCCCCTTTCACCCCTGGTTGGGATATAGGCCACGGACAAGACATTTCCACATTTTTCTATCAAAGATAGAACTGAGTTTACATACGTATTGTATTACAGTGGAACCTCTGGATAACGACATCGCCCAGGACCAGAAAATTATGTCATTATTCAGGGGTGTCACTATCCAGGGGTTCCACAGTACATTGGAAGGGGATCCATTAATAAAGCTTATGTTCAAGCATAAAGGCACAGTAAAAAATTCCCTCACATAAAAACAATTGAGAGAGAGCAGACAGCTATATATGCTTACACTACAGAAGGTCTTACCTGGTCATAAATGACTTTGATAATGAGAGAACAGCTTGGACACTTGGCCACGTCTTCTCCATTTTCTAAATCCTCCTGAAATATATGGAGAAATACAAAGGTATTTCAAGAAAATTTGATGAAAGTTAATTTACTCATCCACTAAGTAAGTAAATATGTAACAATTAAAGAACAAAGCTTTTAAATGAAAATCTGAAAATTATAACATGCTTTGGTAGAAATTGGATCAGACACTTATAAAAACCTCATAGATGGAAATATTGCTAAACAAAAAGCATGAAAAAGATTTAAACATTTTTTTACATTCACATCTGTTTGGTTCTTTACACTATGTCATTAGACAGTTCTAAACTGTCCTTGATTATGAACTATTTTTAAGCGCTGAGTCAAGAGGTAAATTCCCACTTGCCGAGACAAAAAATGAAAAAAGCCATGATCACTGACATTGTACCCTTGGCTAAGACACTATATGCGAGTTGCCTATACGAAGGCTAACACCTGGCATGTCCCTGTCTTTCTTTTGGACATTCACTGACAAATTTTCCCTTGGGAATGTAGATAGTTTATCAATGATTGATTTCATTACCTTCGAAATTTCAAATCTGTCCCCACATGGACATGGATAATGGTACAGTTCATCTTCTTCATCATATTCCATGTCTTCAATCTCAATTTCATCGTGAAATACTGACATTTTTACATGGGTGGATCAATCAATGGACACACTAGCAAACTTCAACAGTCTTATCTCACGTCTCTCAGGACAAGACGAAATATAGAAGAAGATGTAAAACGAAAAGCTAACAAAAAAGGTTTAACTTTTGAAACTATTTAATTCCATATATAGACTAGACGTCTATAAGTTTCTGATGGGAATAATAAATGACAAAATTACGACGCATTGCACATGATTGAGAGAAGCGTAAACACGAAAAGGAAAGTAACTGCTGTGAATATGGACATTGTGCACAGGCTAGTTTAAACAGTTTATATTCTGATGAGGCAGCCGATAATATTGAAGTCGGTATCTGAATATTTCATTTCACGTGTGCAAATTAAAATGCAACCTTTTTTTTAGATTAGGCTCTGTATGAGCTCTTTTTGAAGAGATATGAAATAGAGAAGGCGCTTATATTTATCCCTAGTCTACTAAGTGATTTTCTCTAGGCAAAGTTCTAGACTAATCTTCTGATGTGAATACTCATACTTGGTATATGTATAATAGCAAAGATAATCACTTATCAGAAAAATCAATTAGATCTATGTAGTTAGTCATTGCCTCCTTACGATCTACTTTCGATCAAACCTGGATAACCTTGTTTTCCCGTGAATCGAACTCCATCAAAACAAACCAACATGCCATATGTTATCATCAGTACAGCTGTGAGACTGGTGAGCATTCAAATCAATGTTATGTATCGGATGTCAGAACGACTTAGCTAGTTTCCAGAAAACTGTTGATAGTACATCGTATCACTTTGCATTTTTCTGCTTAAATTTTAACATCCACTTGTCAGACTACAACTGGAGTTGATCCAGGTCCTCCTGGAGCACATGAGCCTGATCAGATGCTTGTGCAAAAATGTTCATGTCATCTGCAAAGAGGAATGTGACAGAGTACACTGAGTCTGGGAGGTCGTTGACGAAGCATACTTATACTTATAGAAAAGGGCCCAGGACATTTCCTTTACAAATCCATCATCTGCCCACATTTGGAATATGGAAATGTAGTGTGGCATCCAAAGTACAAATGTGATGAGGAGCGACTGGAATCAGTGCAATGTAGAATATCAAAGCTCATCCCTGATTTACGAAGACTCAGCTACTCTGAACGCCTTAAAAAACTGGACCTGCCATCACTACATTGTAGAAGACTCAGGGGGGATATGATCTAGTGCTATAAATAAACTGGAATCTGCACAGTACCATAAGACCCTCTCCCACTTGTACAGTACCAGAATGCCACTAGGGGTCATAGTTGTAAACTGACCAAGCCTTCTGTGAAAACATGAGTCTGCCAAAACTGTGAGGATAGTTAAACGCCTGGATCTGTGATGTCTGCTCCTACAGTCAATTGTTTTAAGAACAGACTAGACTTAGTCTAAGTCTAGTCTGGTTGGAGTGTAAATTTTCTCTATCATTGGACTGGTTCAAGATACCCAAATGCATATGTACCATCTTTGACAAAAACTAGTGGGGAAAAAACAGAGGATGAAGAAACAAGCCTGGATTGCAATGAACAGCTGATAGGCGATTAGCCTGACCCACGCTGGCTGTACCTTAAAAATTAAAGTAAAAGTAAGAAAAAATAAATGAGAAAATTACGATGTAAATGTTAGGATTGCTTCCCATTGAATTTCTCATTTCTTGAAGGATGAAAGTGAGAATAAGGTGATAACAAATAACAAATATTTTATTGTCAAGTGACCTCTGTGTGATTTTTTTTGCCTGTACTATTATTCTATTTAGTCAGAAATAGTTAGTTTTTGACTGTTTGCTTTCATATCTTTTCAGGATATAGGTCCCACCTTTGTGGGTGATGAGTGGAGTGATACAGATCTTATGGAAGCTTTGGGAGCGCGGATGATCAAGCAAGTCGGGAATAACTTGTAAGTCCCCATTGCATATAATATGATATTCTTGTTGCTCCTGTTGCATTTTTTTTTCATGAACTTTATTTTTCTCCTTTTTACAGTCATCAAGCCCAATGCTCCTCTTAAAGGCTGTACAAGACCTACCTCTACTTTAGCGGCTTGCTTGTATTGTAGTTAAACAAATAATTACTCAGATACAGTGGAACCCCTGGATAGCGACACCCCTGAATAGCAACAACTCCTGGATAAGACCTACTGACCTCTGGTCGCTATTTCTTTCTTATATACTATTATTAACCAAAACCCCAAACCCCTAAATCGCAACATACATTCTAGTAAAACCCCTGTTTGTTTGTTTGTTGAGAGTTTTAGGGCACTTGCAACTGCTATGGTCATATAAGCGCCCAAAACCCCTGTTTAACAACATAATTACCCACGCCAGTGCTTGGACTCAAAGCCATTGAAAACTATTCTTTTCTGAAGAAGGAGATATCTAGCTCATCCACTCTCCCCCCCCCCTCCCCTGCCACCACCACCACTACTTCTCCTGAGGCCGTGTGCTGTCTTGTTATTGAATGGGAGAGAGTAAAAGTGAATGTTTCTTTGTGGCGTATCCTGATATAGAATGAAGGACTTGACTTTGACATGGCTGGTAGACAGGCATGATTGGGGAAGGGTAGGTGTGTTTGTTTACCTGCGTGTGTGATGGTGTTTATATATTCAGGTCATCCCTACTGACCATCTACCACTGCTGGCTCAGTAGTTAGAGCGTTTGCCTTCAAAATGGTGGTTTGAATCCCCATTGTGTCTGGAGGAGGGAGCAGTAGGGTGTTTAGGATTATCTGTTGTGATGTGTATTAAGCGGAGAGTGAAAGCATGACTGATAACCTTTTTGTCAACACGAAAAACTCACATCTTTATTACAGGCACTGGTTGGCTCATCGCTTCCTTTGTAATCACAGAAGTCTCACCATACCCGCTTATACCACCATCTTGAAAACCCCCCGAATAGCAACATAACTTTCTGGTCCTGGGCAATGTCGCTAGATTCCACTGTATCTAATTTAGTTTAATGCACCCCTTTTTGAGAGCTTGGTTATTGATAAACTATCAGAAATATAATTTATAAGTTAGGTAGGATTTATATTATTACTCTAAAGAAATAGTAAATTTTTCTTCTTTTTAAAACAGACTGAAAGTAGTGTGTTTATATATAAAGTCAAGTCATGATGCCAAAAAATTTGCAGTTGTCTTGTTTGTAAATGAAAAAAAAAATCATTTTGGAGATCTCCATAATCACTGTATACATATTAATATTGTTAGTATTTTAAATTTTATTTGTTTGCTTTCTATGTTGTTGTCAGTGCCCAATACAAGACAGAGGACCCACCCCGAATTGTCCTCAACAAGCTGGAGGCCCTGAGTTACCGCCTCGTGTCAGTGACAGGTGTGGGGCAGACCTGTATTTGGACTCTACACAAGGAGCTTGATGACAATGGGGTCAATTGATAAAAGCTCAGAATCTAAAGTTTTTATAGCCTTATTTTTATTTATGCTTTTTGCTGTTTTGGTGTGGTGAAATGAAAATAATGAGAAATACTCAGGCAAGCTAAATCAGTCAGTTAATTTGAAGAAGGATGAGGGGAGGATTTGATAAAAAAGATATAACCAGAAATCATTATCATTATTTTGTGGCTTAGTATCTAAAGCAGATTGAGAGTGAGAGTGAAGAGTTCTGCAGTGAGTCATTCTTGTAAAAAAGGAGTTAAAGACAAGATAGAAAGAGGGGAAGTGGGTAGAAAGACTTTGAGAGAAGATTGAAATGTGTGCAGAGAGAGACATTGAAAGAGAAATTGGAAGTTTTACTGTTATAAGACTGTTTTGTGGAATGTTTTACTGTATCTGAAGGTGCAATGTTTTTGAATATTTTCCTTGTCCTGCAAATGGGATACCCGCAATTTTTAATGTAAAATTATTGGGTTTAGATTTAATCATGTGAATAGTGCTACAACTTGTTGGCCAATTGTCAATATATGAAATGACAATGTGAGATATTAGTCATAACCATTTATCTACATACCATATGTGTCACAGTATGTTCTTGTTGTAGTGCCATACTCGATATGACCTTTCTCGAAAGAAAATTTATATATTTAAACTTTCATCCCCAAATTTAATCTTAGGGTAGCTCCTCTTCATTCTAAATCAAGTGTGCTTTTTTACAAGTTTTCTTTTGTCTCAGTCGACACACTCTCAAGCATGTCATCTACAAGATAAGCACTTATACCTATAACATATGGTAAGTTAAACAACGATAACCAGAAAAAATCAGCTAGGTATATTTCAGAAACTTGAGCATTTCACTTCAGAGCATCCGTTGTCATATGTTATTTCAAGCGTAGATGAATGTTAAACATATGCAGGTTTTTTGTTAATTAATGTCTGTTTATTGCAATATTGTTTAATGATTTTATCAGGATTACTCCTATCATTCCAGAAAATTCTTAATTTGCATTTAATTCATGAGTATTGTTTTTATCTCCTTTTTTTTCCCCAGAGTCTATCATTAATGTTTTTTCCCAGAATTTTAAAGAGAACTCTATTGTAAAGGACGTTGACATTTTATGTTATACCATGTATGATTTTATTTTGTGCTCCAAATAACCATTGAATTTTTTAAATATTGCTGTCTGCTCTAAATGGTCATCAAAAAGATCTCACATTTATATTTATTTCAACTACTGTGGTAATGTTCATTTTTTTAACCTCAACTTAAGGGGATCTTTGATGAAAGACATTTTTGCTGACACCTATGGTGGTTGCTTCTTTTGTATCTTCTTTTTTACTTTTGGCTTTACCTGTTATTTTACTTACTTTTTCCAGCACTCCAGTGCTCCCTGAACAAGCATACACACACACAGCTGTTATGTATATGTTAGCTCAGTCTTGGTCATGCTTTTCGTCCAAACAGACTTATGGTCATCCCGTATGTTTTACACAATGGTACCTAACTACAGGGTTACTTGCTATCTAGAAGGACTGAGTACTTTTGTACACAAAGGGTGGTATAATATTTTGGGTCTCCCTGGACCATAATAGTGCATGATCAGGGGGGTAGCCATCATCTGTTTGTATGTTCTGCTTTGTGATTGTGAGAGTGAGAGGTGATATTTGTTTTTCTTGTAAATCATCTCTTTGTCGCCTTTTGAGAGATGATATTTTTTCATCGTAAATCATCTCTCTGTGAAACGTCCCTGGCAGGGTCAAAGTCTGGCTGTATTCTTTTAACTAGCCTATCATCTTACTTACCTCTGGGCGCTTAGACCATAGCAGTTGCAAGCGCCCTAAAACTCTCAATAAACAATAAACAAACAATACAACTTGTCATGAAAAAAGACTATGTCAGTAATGTCAGTGTCGTCAGTATTGCTGGAGAAGATTCTCTGCAAAACTTTTATGGCATGAGGCTTTCTAGCCGTTGTTGTCCCTTATATGTATGAG
>JAUEKZ010213685.1:0-10222 GCA_031471865.1 Melibe leonina
GCGGACTATCGGACCCAGCTCGGCAAGAAACCGCCCGGTTTCGACTCCCAGTCAAGAGCCGTGTGGGTGACGGCGAATAGACTGGGGACCAGATGCGCCAAGACGCAGGCCACACTGCACGCATGGTGGCCAACTGACGCCCCCACGTGTAAACGATGCGGGCGACACCCGCAGACGGTGGAACATCTAGTCGATGAGTGCCCGGTCACGATGCTTGACGGCGGTTTCCGATCGATCCAAAGTTGTAACGATACGTTCCGTGATTGGGTGAAAAGTTGGAATGGGGAGGCATAAACCCCAGACGAACCTACTAAGGAGGGCTTTACAGAAGGAGACTCATACCGGATGTTCAGCCCCCGCTAGTGGGGGCCATTGGTCCAATGGGGATGTCAAGCAAATCTACTATTTTATGCAATTGTCATAGAGCTAATAATATACAGTAATCCGAATCGAAACAACAACAGGATATCTGATCAATAGGCTTGGCCTCTTGGATAGGGCTAGCAGACCACGAACAAGGACGGCAATGGGTCCAACTATCGTCTACGGTACAGAAAATTACAGTCTTTTATTTCCTGCCAGATCATACTTGTAAACATTTCTTAGGTAATGAAACATCTGTCCTCACACGTTTTCACAGATTCGGGCGCAATAAATAATCCATAGTTATTGAAAGAAATTGAAACATCCTCTGTCTGCAGATTTTTTGTTTCGATTTCGAAATGAAAACAAACCCAATCACTCAGTTCGTAACAGGGCGTCAAAAATTAGTTCGTACTTTCATGTACACATTTTGATGGGTCACTCTTCTTTTTTTTTTTTTTTTTTTTTTTTTTTTTTTTTTTTTTATTTATGAGTCACACAGTTTTCAGCAAGCGTCAATCAGACTGCGAGGCTTGATACACACTCTCCTATGTATATTTTCAAATCGTTAAAAACATAAGAAATATATTTTTCTTTTGATCGTCAAGTAACCAATTTAATATAAATTGCCAAAATTATAAGAACAGCATCGATCATTGCGCATTCGAGAGAAATGTACCATTGCAGAAAAAAAGCAGATTTGCTTGACATCCTTATTGGACCAATGGCCCCCACTAGCGGGGGCTGAACACTGAACATCCATCCGGTATGAGTCTCCTTATGTAAAGCCCCCCTTGCCTCGTACTAAAATCTAGTCTCGCGTCATGAAATTATGTCTTAGAATGAGACACAAATCTCATTTGTGTCCTTTCTAGCCCTAGAATGATCCGTAATCCCCCTCACTATTTCCTAGTGATAAATGTGTGTCGGATAGTTTGCAAAAGGCAGAGAAAACGCAGACTCAAGAAGATTGCCATATAATGAACAATCGTTGTGAAACTGTCCTGAAAGATATACTAGATCTGCTTCATTCAAAGTTTTATTATGGATTTAATCAGACTATCGCAAACGGATAAATAGTTGTTTACTCGCTAATCGCATACCCACGTAAGTTTTGTGTTGTCTTTTACTTTTAAGCTTACCGGTTGATATTGGTTTGTAGAAGGAACGAAGCATAGATAATAGATGTCTATGGAACGAAGTATCTACACGTTTCACATTGAAACTACTTGGAGACTCGTCGCCCAAACAAATATGGCGACTTCATTTCATTGTTTATCCAATCAAATTCTTTGATACAAATTTCGAAGGATTAATAAATGAAATGGTAGCTAAGCTAAAATGGCCGTCATCCTACCGTTGTGATAAATCGACCCTCCCTCCCGTTAAATTTGGACAACTGTTTAAGCACTCTGTATGAATTTTATCTCTGATCTAAATGTATACTTAGGAATTAATTTTGACAAATTATTGTTTCTCTTGGAATGCAACGATGTGGAAAATATGAACTCTTCGATCAGTTACCGAGGTAAGAAAGATAATAAACCAGTATAGAAAGTGAAAGGACCACTAAGACTAACCTAGAGGTCTAGACTTTGTGTTGATGAGTCTAGATATCTTATAATATAAATGGTGATTGTTAATGGAGACAAGAGGGCAAAATACACATGTCTTCATACATGATCAGATTTGTCTGCGGAAAAAGCTGTTAAAGACTCATGAATCTCTGTGATTGAATGAATGCTCAAGCCACTGAGCTTCAGAGATGCCTCTAGTCTAGACGTTTTGAAGGCATTATCTTATTTTAATGAAGGCATTTAACATTTTCTGTGGCTGCTCGTACATATGACTGTACAAGATGAATATTTTTTTTGGCTAGATTCATACATTAGTAGACTAAGATTTTACTTTCACTTTCACTTGGAGTTTTCTCATGACTTTCTTGATTGGTCTAACCTTCAATATGTGCCTGTATCTAGACTAGATAGATAAAAACCAGGAATTTGGTGCATCTGTGTCAGATAATTTATATTCTTAAATGCAGAGTGAGAATTGTAAGTTTAGTTTTTTTAATCATATTAGGCCTTCCCTAGTGTAGACTTATTTCATTTGATACCCCAGATTAAAAAACTGGAGATTGCAAGCTACCGTGTTTTATTCCTTAGGGAGCTACCAAGCATTATATCCAAGATAGCGGCAGCTTGGGGTATCAAAGGGCCGTTTCGCCGACCTACCAAGATAATCTGGGACTCAGTAAATTAATCCTGGGGTATGCAATGTATTACCTCATTAAGTGGGTTACATAGAAAAAAATTAATAGAGATCACACTTTGTTTTCCTTTATTTTCTTATGAAATTTCCTGTTAGTATTTCATTCTGTTCCGCCAGTTTGACATGATAGACACAGCGGCTACAGATTGCAAGACTCTATGAAAATGACATCATCTAAAGAAGACTTATCTCAACCAGATAAACAGAAAGGCAATGTTAAGGTAATTATTTTCATGACACTTTCAATAATTTTGTATTTATTTAAAACCAATTTTTTAAATAGAAGTTATAAAAAGGAACATGTTACTAAGAAGGGGAATGTGTCAAATGAAAAATTAGTCTTACTTACAAAATAAGAATGTCAGTTTAATGTAGGCCTAATTATTTGTAGCAGTTAATCAATTCGACATTGGATAAGCAGCTGGTTTATTCACACTCATGTCTATATCATATATGCCAAACTCGTGGGAAAGTGGTTAAAGAATAAAACTGCATCTCTTTCAAAGATCTCCAATGTTCTGTTATAATTCTCTCATCAATTGTTCACAGGGGCAAAGCAAAGCTTCTGCATGTTTTAACATCCTTTTACTTACCCCATGAATTAAGGTGTTGAAAGTGCCTTAAGTCTAAAAAACATGACAAAATTCGTATGATTTACAATCTATATTATTACCGGCTAGTTTATCTTGCAATATAATTAATCAACCCATGATAACATCCCCCCTCCTCCCTCAGGTGGTGGTGAGAATACGACCTCCAAACCGTGCCGAACTCAAGTACAATGTAGCTAATGTGACGGAGGCAATCAGCGACTGCATGCTGATGTTTGACCCCAAAGTGAAGCCCCTGGACAGGGCAAGGGGAATGGCGGGGCTGACACAGCACCGAGGCGTCACAGGCAGACGCTGCAAGGACCTCAAGTACGCCTTTGATCACGTGCTAAGTGCCTCAGCCTGCAACAAGGATGTCTTTGAGAAGACCACGCAGAGCATTGTCAAAACTCTGCTGGATGGCTACAACTGCAGTGGTAATGGCAACATTTCTATTTGATTTCTCGTTTTTTCAATAATGACTATTTTTTACCTATTGACAAGATGCTTTTAATTATTGGACCTCAACGCTTCATCACTGGCATTTGGATTTGAGCTCATACCAGTCCTGCAAGCTGCCAAAACTCTTTACTTTTTATCTTGAAGTGTTCATTGCCGTTTTACAATTGCCGTAAAGAAGAAAATATAATATAATAATGATATTACTCCAGGTTTTTTTGTATGGGATTGAAAAAATATCTGAAAATTTGCCAATCAACAAGAGTTCAGCTTGTTGATTTGCATGTCTGCATTTTATAAGCATTTTATGCTTAAGTTACAAGACGGAGACAGAATACTACTCCTACTAATCCTAAGGAAGTAAACTTGTGCCGTATGATTTTATCTCTATTTGATGTGATTTTTCATATTTATTTCTCCTTATAACTTCTTTTTATGACTGACATTTTGATGATTGATTTTGTTCTCGTGTTTCAGTATTTGCATATGGGGCGACGGGTTCTGGCAAGACGCACACGATGCTTGGCAGTGAGAAGGAACCGGGCGTGATCTACCACACAATGCTGGACCTGTACAACCAGATTGACCGGCTGCAGGAGGAGAGGACCTTCACTGTGGCCATCTCTTATCTGGAGGTTGGCATGATATTAATGCGTAGTGGTAACAACAACCAGTGAAGATAATCTTCCGCCAGATTTGTTCGTCTTTTATTATTGTCAAAGTTTAAATGGGATGACAGGGGAATTATTGTTGGTTTTGCACATATTTCTGAGGTGCCGATAATTTTCCGCCATTTGAAAATTTGCGGTTATCATCACTGAACAACAATAGATGCAATTCATTTAGATTGCGTATCTCCATGTTATGACAAGCTTGAGGTCCTTTTCAAATCTATACAAATTTCAGCTGCAATTATACACTTCAGTTTTTTTGGGGCATTGGAATTTACTCCCATTGCTTCACCCCACCCAGGTGTGAAATGGGTACCAATCAACAATTTGGGTTGGAGAAAACTAATCTACAATAGACCAAAGTCTTATCCAGAGGGTGACAAACATTGCCATTTGTCTACTTCAGGCTGAAGAAGCAGGGATAAGCTCCGGCTATGTGGGTAGTAGGTGCTAAAGGACTTACTATCCTGTCACTTTGTCATGTGATGTTGCCTGCTTGTGACTGTTGTTGCCGTGTGTTACAGATCTACAATGAGACGGTGACAGACTTACTCAACTCCAGGAAGAATCTGCCGCTACGAGAGGACAAAGTGGCAGGTGTGATGATTGCTGGGCTCTCTCTGCACAAGGTGGGTGTGGCCTGTGTTAATACTTGGCATGATCTCTCAATGGCTTCATAGTATATTGTACTATTTTACAGTGCAACTTCCGGATAACGACATCGCTCGGGACCATAAAATTATGTCGTTATTGGGAAAGGTCGTTATTTAAAAGTTTCCAAGATGGCAAACATTGGGGTGTGGTAAATCTGTCATTGAAACAATGTGTTGTGCTAGTTGTCTCCCACTGATACGTTAAAATGTGTTTTCCTGTGGTCAGCGCTAATGCATCACCGTCTCTTAGCCTAAACTTATCAGCCTACCGATGGCCGATGATGTGCATTCTCATTGGATGGCTACGACTAGAGAGTAAAGGATAGACAGGAAATGCTCGTTCGGTTTCGGTTCGGCTTTTCCGATTGTTTCCGAAGTCGTCCACCTTGTTTTTAGCACAGATTTTAAATCATATGAGATTAAACTATTCAAAGGGCTAGATGTCATAATTAGCATAATTTAAAGTATATGTTACAAGCCTAGATCTTAATTTCTCTCTTTGCCTATCAGGACCACACTTCTTAACTAGGCCTAGTGCCGTGTTTCCTCCTCACTGTTCAAAAGGTAAACGTTATCAAAGTAATAAAACCATTAACAATGAGCATTGTTCTTATAGCTCGTCATTGTCCTTCAATTATGAGTCGTTTTAGATTGATTTTCATCATTTCTAATTATCGCAACCCGTCTAAAAAACTAGGCGACTATCGCAACCGCACATCTAATAAGATGGCGGACAGCCAGCAGACAATGATCAAGTGAAAACGGAAGTCCGTACCTTTTACTATAGGCCTTTCCTGTCTATCTATCTCTCTCGTCTATGTTGGGTGGTTGTTTAACAAAATATAGCGATTTCATTGGCTGATTGATAAAGCGATGTGATAGGCTATGACTAGTCTTTTCTAGAAGATCTTATTGGACGGGAAAAACAGCAAATTATTGGCTAAGACACTGGGTCAAACGTCAACAGTCGCAACCTCGATGTCGTTATCCAGAGGTTTTACTAGAATGTCTCTCGCTATTTAGAGACTTTTATTACTAATGTTATATAGCAGAAATATCGGGACCAGAGGCCTATGTCGTTATCCAGAGAATGTCGTTATTCGGAAGTTGCACTGTATATTTCACATTAAAGGTGTGTTGTAGTTGTGGGTGTGTCGCTGGATTACATTTTTACTCCAAAGTACAATTTTTTTGGGTGTCTGTTACACTTGTTGAAATTTGTGAGCAGGCATGTCTGCTCCTTTCCCGTTTGGATGGCCTCCTCCATGATGGTAGCCTTGTGCTGACTTGTGCTGTCTTGTACTGCCTTGTGCTCGAGGTATATTTATCATTTTGTTCTAATGATGATGAACAAGCCTTGTCAGAAACATCCACTATTCTTTGGTCCCTTTTCTCTCCTTTGAAAGTATCTCCATGTCTATCCATTTTAGTTTTCTATTTATAGCTTTCTATGCATGCAAAGCTTCCAGCAGCCTTCCTCCTGCCTACTCCCTATGTATTTTCATTGTGAGGATTGAAGAAGAGAGGTTTTATTTTATTATAATATCATTAAGGACCATTTGTGATGATTTCTGTATGACAGCCCAACAGTGCCGAGGACCTCCTTCGCATGCTTCAATACGGCAACAAGAACAGGAGCCAACACCCGACCGACAGCAATGCTGAATCCTCCCGTTCCCATGCTGTGTTCCAGGTGTGTGGCCATACAATGCTTTATCTTGTCACCTTTTAGTGCATCAGATACATGTTTTCAAGCGGATAAATCCAATGTGTATCCCAACCCCAATCTGTTGTTTTTTTTTGTTTGTTTTTTTTATTCTCTGAGGTTTTGAATAATTGATAATAATAATGATAACACATTTAATATATGGAATAGCACCTCATAATCCACTAATGAGGAATGAACCCTTTAGACCTTATAGCGCCTGGGACCCGTCAATCACCAGTACAAGACAGCATCCCTATCCACTATGCCACCCTCTGGCTTTATCTCTATTATCAGCACTGCCTATTATATCATAGAATATAAAAACTGCCAATTATATCATAGAATATCAGCACTGCCTATTATATCATAGAATATAACAACTGCCTATTATATCATAGAATATCAGCACTGCCTATTGTATTGTAGAATATCAGCACTGCCTATTATATCATAGAATATCAGCACTGCCTATTATATCATAGAATATCAGCACTGCCTTATTATATCATAGAATATAAAAACTGCCTATTATATCAGAGAATATCAAAACTACCTATTATATCATAGAATATCAGCACTGCCTATTGTATTGTAGAATATCAACAATGCCTATTATATCATAGAATATAAAAACTACCTATTATATCATAGAATATCAGCACTGCCTGTTATATCATAGAATATAAAAACTGCCTATTATATCAGAGAATATCAACATCTTGCCTAATTTTTTTGTGTCTGCTCTGTACTTTACATTTTATCCATGGATGTTGCCAGGTGTTTGTGAAACAGCGATCCAAGCTGTCCAACCGTGGCAATCAGGTACAGATGGCCAAGATGTGTCTGGTCGACTTGGCCGGCTCCGAGAGAGCCATACAGAACCATAACGAAGCTGCACGGTTCAGGGAGGGGGCAAACATCAACCGCTCTCTGCTGGCCCTGGGTAACGTCATCAACGCACTCGCTGCAAAGGTATGGGGTATGAGTGGGGGGGGGGGGGGGGGGGAAGAGGGCAGACCTGCCACTTATAACGAAAAAAACGGTATAATACCGATAATATCAATTTTTGTCTAAATTTGACCGGATGCCGATTTTTATACCAATTTATCCTGAATACCGAGTTTTCATAAAGACCGTCCGTCGTCATCCACCTTACTGATAAAACTACAATAATTTACCGGCAGCAAAGAACAACGTATCAAACTAATTAAAATAAGAAGAGAAAGGCTTAATTAGAACCCCTTGAATATTCAAATTAACGTCATTTCTAGCATTAAGCGAAAGAAATGCGAAAGCGAGATGGTAAAAAAATGAGTTTTGTTTTGGCGGGTTCGACTTTTTAGTTGACCCGAATTCTAACTTTACTTTGAGTACCCAACGTAGTCGAGTATCAGATACTTAGGGGAGCGGATAGCTCAAGTGATTAGCTCTGTGTGTTGTGCTGCTGGCCAGGCGATGGGTGCCGTAGTTGGGTCCTGGGTTCGAACCCCACTCTGGTCAATTTTCTCTTTTTCCATTTTTCTGCTTTCTTTGGCTTTGTCTTGTTTCTGCACTGCATATTATCTCAAGTTTGACTCATTTCTAATAATTTATAGGATCCAATGACCCGAGTATTTACAAGGAAATCAAATGCAACTGTTTTAAGTCTCGGGAGCAAGTGTACTAGCTATTAATATTCATGAGAGGGATACAGTGATCGCTATCGTGTCCTTTGTTTGTTTACATGCTGCATTATTTACCTGTCAAAACATCAACTTTTTAGAACTTTTAGCATTTGACAGGTTAATGAAAATGACGGGAAAGCATTCTGATTAAACTGTGAAATATTTTGATTTCATGCCTCTTTTCAGAGGCTCGTGGTCTTCTTATTCTTAGTCTTAGGTCTTACGAGTTCTGCACGACTGAAGTGTGACAGCTGGTGTCTATCCTCGAGCGTCTAGCGAGTAGATTGTTGTCAGGGGCCTTGACAATATCTAGTTAGATAGTAGTATTTCACCGCATTAACAAAAAAATTGAAAATCTAAACACCTATAATGTCTGTTTAGGTATTTTTTTCTCTCCTCATAATGAAAACAAATGACACTTAGTGTGGCATAAAGCTCGGATGTTGTCTAGACTAATACTTCTTTGCACGGACATCTATACAGGTGCGCTGCTTTTTAGCAACAAGCTAAAGTTACAGCGCATTTTGGCTTGCCTGTGCGAGCTGTACAGATTTTTTCCTCATAATTCCAATTTTTTGGGCCAATAATACAGATTTTTGTATAAGACATTGTGGCAGGTCGGGGGGGGGGGGGGGGTCGGTGTTAGGCTTTGATGGTGGAATAGCGGATAGTCAGGCAGGATATTTTGCATCATTGCGGATGCCTCCAAACCCAATCTCTCAACCAAAATTGTCTTTCCTTATCTTCAATTTTGTTTTGTTTCACAGATTATCTCTTGTCACAATCCCTGTTTTTTTTTCCAGTCGAAAGGTCATGTGCCGTACCGAGACAGCAAACTGACAAGACTGCTGAAAGACTCGCTGGGAGGGAACTGCCACACGGTTATGATTGCCACTGTCAGGTGTGTATCTGGGTACAGAGGAATCTGCAAAGTACTGTGCTTCCAATCCGCCATATTTCTATGGAAATCCCCTTACTTTCCATAATTATCATAAAGCGTCTACTATCACTCAGCTCTGAATTCTTGTGTCGTTTGGCGCTAGTTTGAATCCCAGTTGGAGAGGAAGAATTTTTTTTTAAGGGCCTTTCTGTCCACCTAGCAGAAAACGAGGAGCTTGGTTTCTTGAGACCTGGCGAAAGTAAATACAGTGTGAAAAAATCATGGTAACTTACACTATGCAGTATGCCTAGAAAGTCAGGACTGTATTCCTCCTCAGCTTTTTATATGACCAAATTTCAGAAAATGTCACCCTGATTTCCAAGCTGTCATCTGAGCAGACCCTCAGCCCCCAACAATGCTCCTGAACTTCCTAATGTGCTCAGCAATAGTGATGACATAGTGCCCAAAATTGCTTATGGTCACCCCAATGGTTTACACTGTGGTACCTAACTACAGGGTCACTTGCTATGTTAGAAAGACAGTATACTTTGGTACACAAAGGGCAGTGGAATATGCTGTCTCATGGACCATAGTGTGTGATGTGGGTTGTATTGTAGCCGCTATCTGCTTGTGTGTCCTGCTTTGTGATTGTGAGAGGTGATTTTTTTTCCTGTTAATCCTCTCTTTGTCACCTTTTTGAGAGATGATTTTTTGTTTCAATGTTAATCATCCCTCTGTGAATCGTCCCTGGCAGGGTCAAAGTATTGCTATTTTTATTAGCATGTCATCTTAGTTACCCCTGGGCACTTACATGACCTTCGAAGTTGAAAGCGCCCCAAAACTCAATAAACGAACAAACAAAATACTTCAGGGTATTCTGTTTTCTGTTTTCACTCTTTCAATCTGGCCACGATGCTTTAGTCCTTGTTTTGGGGGGGGGGGGGGGGGGGGGGGGGGGGGGGG
>JAUEKZ010213718.1:0-10221 GCA_031471865.1 Melibe leonina
CGGTGAAAGAAGTTTTTCCTTTTCTGGTCCTAGAATCTGGAACTCCTTGCCCCAAGACCTAAGAGAAACATCTGATCGCATTTCATTTAAGAGGTTTCTCAAAACTTACTTCTTTACATGCTAGGGTGAAGTGTGCATGAGTGTGTGTGATTGCTTTCTATTGAATGGTTAAGAAGTTTTTCCTTGTGTGGCCAGATTTTTGTCTCTAGTATAGATTAAACATTTGCGTGTGTGTGTGTGTAAAATTACGTTGTTGTTTCAGTACTTGGTGTACAGCTCTCGGAGCTTATACTCGTATGGGATAGAGCGCTATATAAATGCTATTTATTATTATTATTATTATGCGTTTGACGTCATAATGACAACGTGCCCGCAACCAGGTGAGTAGAGTTCACCTTTTTTACCCTCATAAAAACACAATAGAAGGCTACAGGGGGAGAACAACCAGTGTCGCTCTCTTTTCTGGTTTTGAGGAAACAAAATTTTTAATTTTCAAAATACTGGTTCTGCCCTTGTATTAGCGTTCAAAAACTACAAATAACTCTAGACCCTTAGAAATAATATTTGAAAGGGGAAAAGTATTGGATATAATTAACCCAGGGCAAAAGCTCTTAAAATAGCAAAATGTGACTGATCGTTCTTCCCCTGTAGCCTTCAATATGTGTGTGTGTGTGTGTGTGTGTACGTGTGCGTGTGCTAGTACAGTGCGAATATAATTGTTGTGAGTATTTTGCCTAAAGGCATACACTGTCTATATTGCATTCTCTGCTAATACCCTCTCACCATAGTAAGAGGTGGGGGGAGGGGGGGGGAGGGGGCAGATATTCACTAACTAACAGCCCCCAAAAAGAGAGAGAGGGTCACCTCTCCCCACCAACCGAGAGTGCCAGAAAAAAAACCCTCCAAAAACCAAACAAAAACCAAACAAAAAACAGTCCAGCTGGCCAGGTGAAAGCCAGCAACACCTGCAATCAGAAGACAATCAATCGATCAGATCGATCCACATCTGTGATCGGGAACAGGGGATTTGAGTATGGGAACATTGAGCGTCACGGATTCTATCAAATCATTTCGTTCGTCTTCAGTTGGAACAAAACATGATTAAGATTCACTTCGTAACCCCCCCCCCCCCACCTCCACCACACACGCACACACACCCATCGTGGTCTTAGATCTTTACATAAAAAAATGTTTTTTACTTCACTCAGAATAAAAGGAAGAAAAATACCGAATATTGATATGTTGATATAATCGATTGCTATCAATTTGATGTTTCTGTTGGATTATCTTCTGGTATACGTAAGGAATAATATAATATAATAATATATATATTCTTAATTTGCCTTTCTCTGTAAAGCTATACACTGAGTGATGAATTAAGCCAATTGTGATATATTGTAATATATTGGTACGTGTATAGTGTAGACGTATATATCATGTATTTAAAACGTGAATGCTGCGTTGTAAATCAAACATTACTGAATACTACTAAACACACGAAATAAATATCAAATAAATGTTTATAGTGCGACTTTTTTCGCTGTAGAGCTCTTGACATATATAGTGATGATCGGCAAAAACAATTACCATATATAATAATGATAATAATAATAATAATATAGGTATGTCTGTTGTTCTATAAGTGTGTTTGGTACGTTGTAAATCAATCATCAAAGACATATTGGGCATCAAAGACTGTCTGTGGAGAAACCATGATGTGATATGTGAGAAAACGTTTTCTGCGTAGCTTGCCTGACAGCTGTCCTAAGTCGTCCATTTCCCCTCCACCTCCCATCCTCTCCCCCTCCCGTACTCCCCCTCCCACCATTTCCCCTCCCCCTCTCCCTCTCCCCTCCCTCCCCCTCTCCTGTCCCCCTCTCCCCTTCTCCCATTTCCCCCTATCTCTCACCCTCTCCGTCCCCCTATCCCCTCCCCCTTGCCCCTCCCCCTCTCTCTCCCCTCCCCCTTACCCCTCCCCCTCCCCCTCCCCCTTACCCCTCCCACCATTTCCTCCTTCGCCCTTTCCCCCTCCCCTCCCTTCCCTCTCCCCTCCCCTTATCCCTCTCTCCTCCCCCTCCTCCAATGAGCAGGTTCACATGAAATAAAACGCGACGATACATCGTTATCTAGATAGAGACAATTCGTAAAACTACATTTTTTTCCAGCGATGCATTGCATAGCATAGCACAGCTCGGTGTGAGAAAGACAGACTAGTATCAATTTGGTTTTGGCAGGATGAGAATCCAAGGGGTGGGGGTCGTGGTGGGGTGTGGGGGGGGGGGCGTGAAGTGGGATAAGCCTTCGGGAAATGCGTCTGTCTGTATTTGATGACCGCACGGCTAAGAGATCACTTTAACTCTTTCAATGCTAAGAACACCACACAACAATGTTCAAGATTTGCCGGTTCATGTACCAGATAAATCGAAATTCAGTGGATTGACATATGCCAAAAGCCTGAAATTCGGGCTTTTGGCATATGTCAGTTCACAGAAATCTGATTTATCTGGGGTATGAACAGGTAAATTTGGAAAATTTTGCATACATTCTATTTGGTTAGACTCAGACATCGCTGTGAAAGGGTTAAATAGGAGGGGCACAGGGTTACATTTGAAAGAACAGCGTCGTTAGAAGATCTTTTGAAAACGACCTGTAAACAAGAGCAGGTTGTGGCTTAATTTTCTACGTAGCTCGGGGCTATTTGTTCATCAAATGAAAAGGGAATCTTTCAAACAGCTAATGATTAGAGCAAACTTATTAAAGAATACAGACCACTGACAGGTGCGGAAACCCCTCCTCCCCCTTTCCCACCTCCCCCCTCCTTTTTACCCCTCAAACGGCACGACAGCTAGGGCAAACCAATCCACCTTTAGCATACCTGAGCCTTGAGAAGAGACCAAAGTTAAGTCTTCGTCACATCAGAGCTCCAGGACTTCGAGAAAGGACTCCCGTTGCCGCCGTTAGTTGTTCTAAATAAGCTGGATTTCATGGGTTCTATGGAGGATTGCAGATTGCAACAGGCAGTTTCGTTTGAGTATAATACCCACGTTTAGATTCATCTCGTGGATATGTTGTAATCGGTTCATACACAATGTTATATCTATATACAGAATGAAGTACAAGTTTACTTACAATTTCATATTTACAGCGACACAAGTGTTTCGGATGACACTATTACTGTGAATAGACCCTACTCGGGACCTCGCACTAAATAATATTATATTATATTATATTATATATATACACCTCATGATCACTACTATTGTTAAGATAGAGAAAAGTCAGTGTTAGAGTTTGGTCAAATGAAATCTCAGTGAGAATTACTCTGTTATAATCTCCGTATGTGACCGATTTCATGGATTCTGCAGTGATTAGATCGATCTAGTTCTACAAGTCACACAAATGAATGGCTTAATTTCCTGTTATATTATTATAATAGAGAATTGTGTTTTTCTAATAAGATAAATTATGTTGCTTTTTTCTTTTCTTTTTATAGATGTTGGTATTGATGTGTGTGTGTGTGTGTGTGTGTGCGTGTGTGTGTGTGTGCGCGCGCGTGTGTGTGTATGTGTGTGTGTGTGTGTGTGGGGGGGGGGGGGTGATGGGGGTGGAGTATGTTTATTTATTTATTTGTTTATTTATCTATCGATTTATTTATTTATCCATTTATTTATTTATTCATTTTGGTGTCAACGTATCGGGGAATTTTGTAGAGTGTCATCGTTCTATTTGGTGTCATTTCTGGCGCGAAAATTCATCATAATGTTCATCTTTGTGCGATTCGAAAATTAACTGGAAAATTAATAATTCGTGTTTCTAAATGACTGTGTAAGTTGTCCGAAATCATTGACTGTCTAAGCATACGTTGTTGGGAGCAAATTTCTTTTTTTCCGATACCTAAATGCCATCTTTTCCTGTAAAGGAAAATCCACCAGATCCTCGCTGGTCATATAAACGCTTCCGTAACGCGAAGTGGTCAAGTGACAACGAATTACGTCACGACCCCCTGAACAAGAGGCTGGGGTATCACAGACTAGTCTACTTTCCCCTTGTGGTTTGGTTCCCATTTAACAACTGGAGCAGATTTGGCTACTTTACTACTGGAAGAAAAAAACAAACCGACAGCGCCCCTTAAAGGAATCCAGGACTCAAACCCAAACCTCTTTGTTGGGTGGCTATCAGTTTAGCAACGCTGCATTTCCAATATCATGGTTAACCCTTTCACTGCTAAGGACTCCAAAATATTCCAAGATCTGCCTGTTCTTATACAAGATAAATCAGATTTCAGTGAACTGATAAATGCCAAAAGCCTGAATTTCAGGCTCAGGCTTTTGGCATATGTCAGTTCACTGAAATCTGATTTATCTGGTATAAGAACAAGTATATTTTCAAGATGTTACATATTATTTCAGTTGGGTTAGAATCAGACCTCGCTGATTTCATTTCACTTTTTGAAGCCACTAATTGGCCCTAAGCTCAGTCGGTACTGAAACTAAGTGTTTATCACTCCGCTCTGAATCAACATGTCGTGTGCCACGGGTTCGAATCCTAATCGAAGCAATAATTTTTTTCTCCGGACCTTCCTTTAAATGCGTCGAAAGGAAAAGTAGAAAGTCTTTTAGAGCCTTATTGCCCATGGACCCGGAGCTTATCCCGGTTTTTGTAGCGTGAAGCGGACAGATTGCAATGGTTGCCACCCTCTAGATAGGACGCTGGTCCATCGCAGATTACTTTCCCCAATCCAAATATTGGATTGGTACCCATTTTACACCTCGGTGGGGTGAGACAACTGGAGTAAATTTCCTTGCCCAAGGAAAACAGAAGTGCCTGTGTTAGGATTCGAACCCGGAGCCCCCGGGTTCTGTGCTGCGTCGCTACTAGTTCGGCCCCCGCGCCCCCGGCGAAAGGAAATGCCAAAAGAAATGCCAAACTTCCACACTGTCCCATCATCAGAGCTTGTCTCTGGCAGTGTCGTTGTACAGTAGCAGGTCCATGTCTGTACATGTTGGTCCCAGGCTGCAGTATTTGAGGATATGCATCGTTCATCAGAGCCTGTCTCTATAGAACTCAATCTAGTCTCTGGCAGTGTCGTTGTATAGTAGCAGGTCCATGTCTGTACATGTTGGTCCCAGGCTGCAGTATTTGAGGATATGAATCGTTCATCATAGCCTGTCTCTATAGAACTCAATCCAGTCTCTGGCAGTGTCGTTGTATAGTAGCAGGTCCATGTCTGTACATGTTGGTCCCAGGCTGCAGTCTTTGAGGATATGAATCGTTCATCAGAGCCTGTCTCTATAGAACTCAATCCAGTCTCTGGCAGTGTCGTTGTATAGTAGCAGGTCCATGTCTGTACATGTTGATCCCAGGCTGCAGTCTCGGAGGATAGCGATGCTCCATTATTTGTCTTGCCGTGCCGCAGGTACATGTATTGTCCGGGAAGATCTTCCATCCCTTGCGGTTTTCTGCAGCCCGCCTTACCTACATACTGGCCCTATTAGGTGCCACCCAATCCTTTATTGGGGTCATGGCCGCATGGTTGTTGGTCAGGTGGTTGTTGGAACTGCCTCATTGTCTAATAATTTGTCACACTCCTCCCATTCATTAAGTCTGTAGTATAGGGTTGCCATTGGGTCCAGACTCTCGGCATGGCGCAACTTGAGGCGTTTTCTTGGCAGCAGATGACCATAGATGCTCAGCCCGGGCGATGCAAGCGTCTCTCAGTCTCGAGAAATGATCAAAAGTTTCTCATCCATCGTGATGTAATCAACTTCCTGTACATACATGTGGGTGAAATGTTAAAGAAAGAGAAAAAGAGGAAGTGAGAAAGAGAAACAGAGAGACATAGAGAGAGAGAGAGAGAGAGAGAGAGAGAGAGAGAGATAGAGAGACAGATATATAGATAGAGAGAGAGAAATAGAGAGAGATAGAACTTGTCTTTATTCTTGCTTTTCGTCTTATTACCTACCACAAGATAATATTGAGGGGGGGGGGGGGAGATTTAAATGGTCTGCAAATTACAAACAGGTATTTCTGCCGTGTTACATTCTTCCAGGCTTTCGCTCTATATGAAGTGTGATTGAAAGAGATATTTATCATTTATTGAAAAAAAAAAGAAAGAGAAAGAAAAAAGAACCATACCTCTGCTCGTGCTGCTTAATCCTTCCTAAAGTCAATCTTGTTTTTTTTTTAAATTTTTTTTTTTTTTTTAAATTCAGACTTCTTATGATAAGGAAAAGTCAGGTTTATTTGAGGCAGTCATGGCCAATTTAAGATGATTGCGTCTGTAGACTGGTTATTGATCTATTGTACTGCAAACTTTAATAGATAACTGATAAAGAGGGGGGGGGGGGAGGAACAGAAAGAAACCTTCGTCAGTCAGTCAGGGTGTGGAGTTATAATTTTAAACAGGTGTGTTGGCTGCAATCACGTCTTTTGTAAGCACAATTAACTGTTGCCTTATCTACGGTCTATAACCGGCTGGGGTGTGTGTGGGTTGTGGGATTGGGGGGGGGGGGGGGGGGTTGGAGGGGGTTAAATGTGTTGTAGTCTTAAATACAATCTAACATCTGTCTCATTGTTTACCGTTTACTGTGTGCAATAAAGGGTGTTGAACAAATTATTATTATTATTATTATTATTATTATTATCATTTACAATACGATAACTGCGAACAACAAGAACCACGATTTTTGAGCCGGGATTGAATTGCAGTTTAAAACCACTACAAAGACTTCAAAGAAATCATTTTGGAACACCGCAAAAAAAGGAGGTAAAAAAACTCAAAACATAACAAACATACACATACACTTCAGCATTAATGGACTGAACGAGGTGATTTTATCAAATTAATTGTATAATAATTGTAATTCGGACGCTCTGTGAATGTGTGGGTATTTTACTGCTACTAACTGTTCCAGTTTGTGCTGCTATTAAGCATTCAAATTCCCGCATTTTCTGACTAGGTAAGAAAAATTGACCCTGTAGTTTATTTTAAACGTGAGAGGATTAATTACCAGCAACAGTTAGTGTGGAGTTTTTTGTGTGTTCAAGTTTGGTTGTGCGGTTGTGTGGTTTAAAAAAAATCTAGTTTCGAATGCTGATGGAGAAAGTTTTGCTGACGTGAAGTTGAAGCAGTGGCTGTGATGCCTGTCAGTTTAGAAGTAGAAGTGCCATCAAGGATGTTTTCTGTCAAAGCGGACACGTCTAGATAACGGATTGTTATTATGCGGCTGTCTGCGTCTAGAATAGTTGGTTTGCTCGTCATCACCATGTGCATCTTGGGATTGGTATTTTGTGAACCTCTTCCGGGTAAAAAGGAGAGAAAGAGAAATAACAAAGGAAGGAGGCAGAAAAAAGAGAAGAAAGAAGAACCAACAGGTAATTTTTTTTTTTGGGGGGGGGGGGGGGGGGGGCTGTATTATTTAGGCACTTTTATAATGTATGGAGTATTAATCAATTATGATATATACTGACCAATTTTACTATCATATTTATTCATTTATTTGCCTATTTATTTATTTATTTATTTATTTATATATTCATTTATTTATTTAATTATCTCTCTATTTATTTATTTAGTTATTCATTCATTTGTTTTTTATTCATTTGTTTCTTTCCTCACTCGTCTATTTATTCATTTATCTATTGATCGTATTTATCGATTAATCTGTCTATCTATCATTATCCATTTCTATTCAGACGTTTATGTATACATTAACCAATGTATTCGTTTATAAATATTCATTGTTATTTATCTATTAATTTCTTGATTGATATATCTTTATAAAATCAATCGATTTACTTATAAATCTATTTTATACAGTTGTTTATCTATGACGGCATTGTCATTCATTCTATTTAATACATTGTGTTAATAGTGGGCTAAGTTTACATATTTTCGAAGACATTAACTTAGATTCTAATGTCCACATTTTATTTTGCTGCACTCTTCCATAAGATAGCGAGCATTCTTGGTTCTCTCTTCCTTGCACATTTTAACCCTTTCAATGCAAAGGACGCAAAAAAAACTTCAAGATTTGCCTGTTCGTGTACAAGATAAATCAGATGTCAGTGGACTGAAATTCAGGCTTTTGACATATGTCAGTTCACTGAAATCTGATTTATCTGGTATAGGCACACGTCTTGGTTTGAATCAGACCTCGCTGTGAATGGGTTAAAAGAACATCTAGCTCCAGACATGACAAGACAATACGAGACAAGATAGCATTTCATGATGCCTGTCTTGGCTGTTTTATGGAGTGGTCGTTAGCCAAGGGTTGAAAGCATTCCTGTAGGATTTTAGACAATAGAAGTCAAGAAAAATAATAAAGTAAAATTATAATATAAAACGAAGTGATTCGAAGACTACTTCATGTTTCCCGTCAGACATTCATTAAAATTTATTTATTCGTAGATAAACGTAATCGTTTATTTATTTCAATAAATTCCTGCATTTATACATTGTTTTGATTTGTTCTTGGGAAATGGCTTAATAACAAAAGCTTGTTGTGTTATTGCGGTTTTCGATTTTTTTACACACTGTTCTTTTAATTGATTTTGGAACATTTTTTGTTTCTCTTCTAACACAATATTTTAAAATAGTAATAATAGTATGGTGGGAAGCAAGCACTAGAAATCACAAGAAACGAGTCAAACTTATAATAATAATGATAAATATCATTTATATAGCGCACTGCCCCATGGCTCATAGGCTCTAGGCGCTTGAAGTAATTTGCAGTACAGAAACGAGACATAGCCAAAGAAATCAGAAAAAACCAACAACAGGGAAACATAAAATTGACCTGGGAGGGGATCGAACCCCGGACCCTGCTACGGCACCCACCACCGGGCCACTCTACCCAGGCCAATTTATTTTGTTTCTCTGACTTTGTCTCGTTTCTGCACTGCATATCATTTTAAGTTTGACTCAATCCTTTTTTTATACTCGTCCATAAACACATTTCGCCTTTTTGTCCACCTTCACGAATTGCAACCCTGTTTTCAAAATGTTAATTTATGGTTGATGCAATACGCGCCGTGACTTTGATGACCTATGACCTTGCCCTGGCGGACGCAAGCGAGACAGCAAAGGGAGTACAGACTGCATGCGTTGACGTCATAATGACAACATGCCCGCAACCTAGTGAGTAGTGTTCATGTTGTCATTATGACGTCAAACACATTGCCGATGAAAAAATAAAAACAAAACAAGAGAGAGAAGGAGAAAGAGAGAGAAAGAGAGGGATAAAGAGAGAGATATACAAATAGGGATAGATAGAGGGATAGACAGAGATAAAGAGAGAGGGTGAGAGGGAGAAGGGGGGGGGGGATTTAGAGTCGGAGTGGTGGATACAAGCCACCCATAGCCTGGTCAAAGCTAAATGACAAAGTCAGTTCGTGTCCATAACCTCCCCCCCCCCCCCACCCACCCCCATCTATCCGCTTCCTCACTTAGTTCTACGCATGCGGAATCTAGAGAGAGACACTCTTCGAGATATCTAGAGATTTATTCACCAATATAGCAAATAACAGGATAGTTAAATACTTACCATCCCATATTATGCGATATGATTTTTTTTTAAGTTATGAAATTAAAAAAGTTCCCCAGAGATTGAATGACAAGATAAAACTGGACGTTTCGGGTAATTGGCCCTTCTTCAACCCTTTTTTGTTTGCACTTCATACCACGATATACAGTTTCAAACAACTTTTTTCTCTTTTATATCATGCGGTACAACCTTTTCTCCCAAGATGGCGTCAGTTTTCAAAGTAACCCTAAATAAACTTGAAATAATATGCAGTGCCAAAGAAAGCAGAACAATGGAAAAACAAAGAAACATAAAACGCACAGAGCGGGGATTGAACCCGGGACCCTACCCAGGCACCCATCGCCTGGCCGACAGCATGAGACTGCGAACTAGCCACTCCCCAAAAGGGAGCAGATTGATGGCTCGTTTCTGCACTGTATATTATCTCAAATTTGACTTATAGGGTGATTTCCAGTGCCTGCTCCCCACCTTACTGTCATTACTAACCCTAGATGGACTAACAAAAGCAAGAGGTTGTGCGTGCGTTATTTCAGGGAAGTTGCTCCATATATCTATTTCAATACACATCCTACTGCAACTCAGGTTTGTGTGTGTGTGTGTGTGTAAGGGGGTGGGAGGGGGTGGGGGGGGGGGGGGTTGGGATGAAGGGGGGGGGGGCATTGTTATTGTTAGTTTT
>JAUEKZ010213728.1:0-10219 GCA_031471865.1 Melibe leonina
CAGAAGGAAATAACATGCAGATATAATATACACATGTGAATCTGTCATCTGGCTCTATTTTTTTTACCCACCTATCACCGTATTTACATGTAGGCGCTGATACGATCATAGAAGTTGAAAGTGCTCTAACACTCTCAACAAACAAAGACTTGGGACAATGTTGTTGTTTTTTTCTAGATAATATTTATGCATGCCTTACAGGACTCATTGAACCACCAATGTGACCTATTTATTATGTGCCCATGCTATACTCAAGTAGTGTTTAGAAATTTCTCATGGTCAGTATCTGTATTGCATCATCTCTACTGTGTTAATAACTACCAGCGTGTTGCGATGTCGGAGTAAATGGATAAAGGATCATTTCGCAAAGTGTTCATCAAAAGCACACCTCTTTATATTATTTCTCTCTTGTTTAGGTTGTCACAATCCCCCCCCAGGTAGGGTTATGTATAATAAATCTTATTTATTTGTTTTCTCCATCTTCAAGTTTCTCTTGATTGAGTTTTTGTACCAGTCATCTCCATCTCTATGTCTAATAGAGCAGTGTCTTTCTCCCTGAAGCGAATTGTAACACGCCTAACAGGCGCTTGTCTTGTCCTATGTGTTTCAATGTTTGCTGTTGGCCGGGGAAAGTAAAAAGTGTATAGCGCGATGAGCACTCGTGGATATCAGCGCTATATAAGCCTCCACTTTAACTTTTAACTTTTAATCAACTCTAATGCTCTGTCATCAACAGCACTCTGCCCCCTTTGGACAATTCTCTGCAGGAATGCCGTCAAGGAAACCCCGACCCCCTCAGGCCATGCATACTGGAGTTTCCAGATGGAATCGAGCACCTCCTCATGCTTCCTTCACAGGCGACCCTTCAAGCGGGGGGTCGTCAGATTTTCGCAATAGAGGTTCAAACTCCGGGGGATTTTCCACCTTCATCACGGCCGACAGAAAAGACAATAACCATGGCGAGGACATGAGGAACTGGCTGGACCGCATGGCTGCCCCCAAAGACGATTCCGTTAACGACTGGGATAAAGAGAATCAGTCGGATTCCCCTGTAACGTCACCTTTGATTCACAACTTGAAAATTGGCATTGATAGGCGAGGGGAGAGAACTATACAGAAAAATGAAAATTCCAATCTCAAGGAATACCTTAGACACAAAGGCTCAGTGTTTGGCAGTGAGGAGTGTTCTCTGAAGAAAGAAGAGCATGGAGCACAAGACTGGGTATCCAGCAGCAAAGGCAATGCACTACCCAAAAACGTAAGTACTTTCACCCAATTGATAACATACAGTACAGGCAGTATGGAAGAGGTGGAGAGAGAGAGGGGGGTGGGGAGGGAGTTAACAATCTGTTGATGTTGCCAGGTCATGAAGAGACAACTTATTTTTTACTTGCTTTATTCTCATTAAAACAGTCAGAACAGTTTGGTTTGGAGTTTTTTGTTTCGTTTTGCTAACCTCAACATCGTGGTAGCCCACATTTATAAGATATGACCCTATTGATGAATGGCTTATAAAATCAATAAAACATTATCAACAACCCTACCTGAGCTGTTGAAAGCCCTCTTAAATTCTGGTCAAACAGAAAAAAATACCCAGCAGCCCTCACTTTTGTGTCTATACTGGTGGTGACATTGCATTGTTATTGTTTCATAGGAGGTGCCACTCTTCCGCTAAACTTGTCCGCTCTTTTTTAGCTCAACTTAAAAATATAGATGAAACCACAAACACAAGCTTTGAAATGATTGAAACTGTAAGAACTGCCACTCCATTGTATGACAGTTGCCAGCCTCTGTTGTGTCTTGTTTTAATGTTGATTTTAAAATCTCTGAACGAGAAAAAATTGTTGCCCACCCATGCTACTGAGTTGAAAGATTTATTCCTCAGTAGTAAAGCACCTTCTACCGAACCCGGTTGTCTTTTTTTCCCCCTGTTTTTGGAATAAGCTGGTGGCACCTACGTTTTTTATTGAAATAGAGTGTACTTTTTCACACTTTATGGTTCAGTAGGTGCCCTGTCTAAGTGTTACATTTTTTTTTTTTAATTCCTCTAATTCTAACGCTAATTTTTTTTTCATAATACATATTTTTGGAACACAAAAAAAAAATGGTTGCGATTATAAAGAACTTACATTCCGTATTTATGGAATTTAAAAAAAAAATTGTTGCTGCTGTTTCATTTTCCCAGTTTTGTGGCACTAGACTAGTCGTTTGTTGCACTCATTAATTTTTCAGCTCAAGGATGCTGTCCGTCATCTTTTGATGGCTGACACTCACACCAAACATGTGAGTGGCGATGGCAGACATATCATATTTGACAAATAATTTCACTGCATTTTTTTCCCACCTATTTATTTTAACTATACTCACCTTGTACGTGTTTTTCTTGTTTTGCAAACTGTTGGGTTATTTGTTATTGTTTCTATTTTTTTTTTTAATTATTAAGGATTTTATGTAGATTTTTGTGTGTTCTGCTTCGAGTTTCTTTCGCAATCTAATTTCACTTAATCTTGCTCATTGAATTGGTGATGTGATGAAGTCTCATTTGTAACATGTTGCTCACAGAAAGCTATCTACCTTTTCTATGATTGGACTAAAAACATTCTTCAGTCTTTGTGAAAGATTTAAAACGTGTGACTTACATGCAAAGTGTTTGTCTGAAAAGTGGGCGGAAATTAATTTTCTAGCCATTGAGAGGAAACACTCACTTACTTAATCCTTTTTGTGCCTTAGGGCACATAGGGCATCTACTAGACATCTCCACCTCTTGCAGTCAGCGACTTGTGTGGTGGCTGTATTCCAGGACAGGCCTGCCCATTTAGAGAAAACGTACCCTTTACTATGACAGTAGAACATTCGGAGATACAGTTTGAGTCTGTATGATATATAATTTTCCTAGCTAACTCTAGCCTCACTGAATTCTGTGACTCTGTAAAACAAGGAAGGATATTTCTAGTTCACATTATTGAGAATAAAACTTAGAACCAGTAGGTTGAGGGTTCAACTCCTGGGAGCATAATATTTAAAATGTAAAAAATTGACATTTTAGCAGCTGTGCTGTCAGGCGGCTCACCATTCTCAGAACTTTGAGTTACGTGAGTGAGTCCTTGGTTTATCTATGTGTAGCATCAGCGCACGCAATCTTCTAGATAGCTCAATATTTAATCGTTAAAAAGGTAATGAAATAGGCAACAATGAACCAACCAAGTGGGGTTTGTTATCAAGTAATTAGAGAGTGTTGAAAAAAAACCCGATCCATGGAGCTCTTGTTTGCACACACATTATATATGGATTGGTTTGAATTAATGTGATCATCACAGCAAGTCTTGTTTGTAGTAGAGAGAGTGTTTGCTGTTCGTTTATTCTACTCGACTCTATACAGGAATTTGTGGCTTTAAGTGTTAAATGTCTGTTCATTGACTCCTAGATGAGTAGTTGGTGTATGTGCAGTTTACTTTGGTTTCGACTTTGTTTTTTATTTGTGTTTTTTCGGGTTTTTTTGTCCATATTTTTATTTGTCTGTTCATTGATATTATTGTGATTATTCAGCAAATTTTTTATGACTCTTTAGGGGGTATTTTTATTTTTTTTATTTTGGATTGAGTCTGTTTTCCCATTGCATTTGAAACAAATTGACGGGTTTTGGGTAGTTTCCTTTCATTTCCACCATTCCACTCGTTCCCTCTTCGATCCCCCACCCCCCCTCCCCCCCCCTCGTTACTACTGTACTCTAGCACAGGTTTAAATCACTTTTTCCTAGTCAATGCTTTTACACATATGATCGATCTCTCAAACCCTGACACACTCACTCTCATTTTCATATTTATTTTATTTTATTTACGTAGTATATACATTAATTAATTGAGTTATCCCCCCTTTGACCCTCATTGACCATCACTGCCATCCTAGCTGCAACAAGCTTTATCAAACAAGTACTAGACCTATATCACATATGCTAATGGTTTTACTACACACCTATAGCTCACCGTCCAAATGGACAGATAATATTCCCACTGTAAAGTACCATTTGCCTCTTTGTTTCTAGTTACATCGGATTTACTACATATTGTTAATCAGTGCATTACCCAAATTAAAGTTCAGCTTTCAAAATTTCACCTAAGTAGGAAAAAATAAAAACTGTCTTGGTATCTTTGTTTATAAATTTGTGTATTATATATTTTGTGAACATGCCAGAAAAGAGTTGTGAAAACTGGTACTTCTACGGCTGTAAGTGAGCTCGCTTCACAAACTAGGCGCCATGATTCTGAATGAAATGTAAAATTATTTTGGATTTTTTAATGTCACATCTTGTCATATTTCATGGAAGGGACAATATAAAGAGATCCCATTTCCCTTTATTATCAACTATTATTATATTATTATGATTTTGATTATTAATACCATTGTTGATAACTCCTTTTTAGCTCGCCCTGATGATGATCTTTAAGGTTCCTCCAAGAGACTTCTTGTAGTTGAAGCCATGGCTGATAAATCTTCATACTGTTGTACTTTTCATTTGCCTTCTTTGATGGTTGCTGTTTTTATTCATTATCATTCAATATGCTTTGACAACTTTTGTCTTTTGTCCACAAATACAAATAGGCTTAACCCTTTTACAGCAAGGTCTGATTCGAACACAACTAAAATATGCAAAATATTGAAAATATTATATGTGTTCTTATACCAGATGAATTAAATTTCATTGAACTGACATATGCCAAAAGTCTGAAATTCAGGCTTTTAGCATCTGTCAATTCACTGAAATCTGATTTATCTGGTTAATGAACATGCAAGTCTTGAAGGTTTTGGTGTCCTTAGCAGTGAAAGGCTTAACAGGCTGCTAAGGGTTGGGCTGTGTGCATGGATGATTATATTTTGTCATTATTGTAAAGTTCATTGAGTTTGCGTCCACACTTTTAAATGTACGGATGTGTCTGTGAAGCTGCTTAATTTGTCTACATACTTGGATTCCCTAGCATGGGTACCACTTTTCAGGGATATCCCGGAATTCCGGGGTACAGATGTTTCTGTGAAAGACTTCCAGGCTGTGTCTTGACCTGGGTCTTATAGCAGCCACCTTTTGTTTTTCATGGGGCATGAACAATTTAGGGGTGGGGTAGGAGGATTTTTCAATTTCAGGGGTAGGGGATTTTTTTAGTGGCACCCATGTTCCCTAAACTAATACAAAACTTTTCAAAAATTTTCCTCAGCAGTCCATGAACAACAACAATAAAAACTTCAACAAAGCCCCAGCCAAAGACATTCCACCTCGGTTTCTACGCAAACAGGCAGGAACAGACTCAGCTAGACCCGAAGGTGATTTGAGGATTGAAAAAAATTAAAAAATGTTATTTTGATGCCTTAGATATTAATTATTACACATTCTCAACGACAATGATTATTATCTGTTATATAAACCGAGATGGGTGTTAGCGTTTAAGTGGTTGACACAACTCAAAAATAATTTGTATGAAGTATGAATGACTGATAGTGATACAAAGTCACTTGGAGATGAGCAAAGGGAATTGTGAATTCTCAAAGTTCCTGAATTTTACTACATTTTGAAAAAGTAAAAATTGACAGCAATAAAATATAATCTCTTTTCTGCATTCAGTGGGTTCTAAAGATGTTCTATGTTTTTGAAACAAACTGAATGAAATCTTATTTCTGTTTCATCTATACATTTATTATGAAATTCTTTTTTTTCATTTGTTTGATTATTTTTTCAGATCTTTTTTTCTTTCAATAATTTAATTGTTTCTTTTCTTCTTTTTTTTTTCATCTTTTTATCATATTCCCCACCCCTCTCCTTCTACCAACTTTGCATCCTCCTCTTCCTTCTTCTTCTTTGCTGTGCGCCAAGTAGGCCCCAGGCAGCCCCAAGCCTCAAGACCCACCACCCCCATACAACACACAGAAACCTACGACAACACCACTGGTAAGGAGACCTGACAATGGCTATTTTGTGACATCAGAATCACTCCTGGTCTCTCCTGGTCTCTAAACTAAGCTTGATTTATGCCCATACTTAATTTTTTTTACTGCATGTATAAACTCAGAGGTTTTGAGCATAGTGATACAGGTGTTGTGAAATACTACACTTTTACATTTTTAATTCTTTAATAGGCAATGAAGCCAAAAAATGGTGTTGACATCAAAACAACTAAACAATATACATATTATTATAGTTACTTGCCGACAAGTCAATGTCGGAGAATGATATTCACTGTAATAGTTTATGAACATGAATATAGAAACGTTATATATATATATATATATATATATAATATATATATAAATATACATTACACTCATACTCGACCACGCCATACGCTGCCATATGTTGCTGTTCCTTCCATTAAAGTGAAAAAAGAAAAAGATAGCGTTTGTTCTTATCACATCATTATATATCTCTCTAGTATCTCTTATTACTATTGTTATTGTCATCATTATTTTTATTATTATCTTTTACTATCATCATCATCATCATCCCCCATCCCAAAGCTGACTTCCCAATGTTTTTTCTTCCATATTCCTCATTTCTTTATCCCGATTTATTTTTTCTCAAGCAAGCACAGGGAACAGGGAATCGAATACGTATGAAAGACTATATACAGTAGAATACTAATACTATTAAACTGAAATGTTCTGGGCCATAGAATCGTTTTGGTTCCAACATATTTTGGTCTATCCATTTCATAAGGGAAGTACAGCAGTGTGGTTTGTCGCAGAAAGACTTGAGTCTCCTTTGTAGACCCGGCTCTTGTCTTGAGACAAGCTGACATCATCCCCACCCTTCTCTCTCTCTCTCTCTCTCTCAATCTCTCTCTCTCTCTCTCTCTCTCTCTCAATCTCTCTCTCTCTCTCTCTCTCTCTCTCTCTCTCTCTCTCTCTCTCTCTCTCTCTCTCTCTCTCTCTCTCTCTCTCTTTGTCTCTCTCTCTCTCTCTCTATCTATCTATCTCGATATGGGGCGGGTCTCTGATGGGCGCTTTTTCTGTTTCTTCTCTTTTCCGCCATGTTCCCCCAACCCCCATAAGAAGATAACGACGTAGATCTTATCACCCTTTAACCTCTGCAGTCTTTTACGCCATAGAATCAAAGAATTGGGTGCCCCCAGAGAATGGAGAGCTCTACCTGCAAGCCTTCCACACCTACTTCCTGCAGCGAGGCATCACAGCGCCCCCTATCAACGTGGTGGCTGGGAAACTGGCCAGGCACAAAGGCTTCTACGGCCAGATCAGCTTTGAGGACAAGCTGTACTACCCTCTTGGTGAGATGATCTTTCTTATTGTTTCGTGTTTTATCATCTCCTTGTGAAATACCCTTGGCAGAGTCCTCAAGTCTGCCAGTTTTTTTTACCCACTCCACCCTAGATTCTTATATCCAAACTTCAAGCTCTCTTTAAACCAAGAACTAGTACAAAAGTAAAGGAAAACAAATTCCTGAATCGTCATGAAATTTTGAAACTATACAAACTATAGCTAGGTCCCTTTAGACTGGATGAGGTTTAGGACGGCTTTGAAAGCAATGGCAACTTACCACACAATGCTGTATGTTTAGTGCAATCAGGACTGTATTCTCAGACACTCATGTTAGGAATATGGGACTCACTTTACTTTTTACAAATTATTCTGTTTATTTTTAAGTATGTTGAGAGTATGAAAGCTGGGAATACAATTTTCTGAAAATTTGCTCAGGGATGCAAAACAAATATTTAAGGGTAAAGCGTTTGAGTGTGTTAAATAATTTATCCTCTTACTTACCCCAAATGATGAGCATGTGGGTAAAACGAAAAAACCCAAAGAAAATGAAATCGGAAAACGTTGGACTATTTTCAGTAGGTCTGGTCTGTCGGATGTGGGGAAAGGAAGGACAGAGTATCTCTGGTGGGGGGAAGGCTTCACATCATTAATTCATTTTATCCTAAGGCTTAGCAGTCTGTTTTTTATATTAATTACCTCTTTTGGAAAGTTTGTCGATCAGACAGTGAAATGTCTTACATGCTCAACAAATATTAATATAAAGAACTTAGGATGGTTACCGCTCCAAGAGAAGAGAGCAAGGACTAAGATAAAAATATTTTACAAAGGGCCAAACAAAAAAGAAATCCCAATCAACAAATACCAGCAGAGTTTGAGTCAGAGACAAACTAGGCAATCAGGCTATGAGATATTTAATCTACCTCAATCTAATATTGGTAGTCATCTTCATTCTTTCTTTTAAAGCACTCTAAGGTTATGGAACAGCTTGCCAACAACCGGAAAGCTCATGAACAACACTGAAGATTTTAAAAATACCCTCCATCGTATAACTTTCTGTAAGAAAGACCCTATATAAGTTATTGACTTAAATTAAAAAAAGAAAACTCTCTTAAGTTTAAGAGGTCTGTAATCGACCAAGTTGAAATGGGCACTGACAGTAATGCTCGGTCCAGCCGAGTCAGTCAGTTAATTTGAAGAAGAAGAGGGACATCCACCACTTCACTAGACTTGCATTGAGATTTGATAGCAGATGGATAAAAAACTTGGACTAGAAGTACAGTATATCGTTTGTCTCCGCGGAATCCTTTCTGTCTGCTCAAATGTTTACATCTGGATACCTTTCTCCCTGTCTGAATGAATTCCTTCCTGTCTATTTAAATGAAATCATTACGCCCTTTCACAATTCTTCTTGCAGAAATCCTTTCAACGGAGGAGCAGGCTCGACAAAACGCAGCTCGGGCCTTCTGTCTGAAGATGGGTATTGGATGTAAGTAGCCAGCTCACAACCACAACATTGAAGCCTTTAAAAATATGCTCCATCATATAACTTTAATCCTTAGTGGACCGGGACTTCTTGCAATTTACATCAAAATAGTCCCAAGGGCAGGGAGAGAACTCTTGCAAAAGACGTACTCAACACTTTAAATAACGCATATCTCTCTTATATGTTACAATACGATGTGAAAATACCACCAATATCAAGAAGAAAGATTTGGCTTAGATTCTATACCAAATACATTTGAAAAATAATACATTTGTTAAAAAGAATTTATGAAATGAAAAATGTGTAAAATTCACCAATTTTCGGTGCATTTACAAATAAATTTATTCATTCATGTTCTCAACGCCGGAGACACCGTGACCAAACGATAGTGACACAGCATAGAGCCTTGGGGGAACTTGGTTTGATTCCAGCCAGCGGTGCTTCAGTTTTAGCCTGGGCTGGGTCCTCTACCCCAATCGCCTCACCTCACCCAAGTGCAAACAGTATGAGTGCCGAGCCACCTGTTTCATTGGGAAATTGATCTGCTATGGACCAGTGTCCTATCAAGAGGGTTGCAATCATTTCCACTTGTCTGCTTCACACACGAGAAACTAGGATAAGCTCCTGCTGTTTTGGTACCAAAAGGCCTTACCTTTTCTGGGCACGAGTCATTTTCAGTGATGACAATTATAATGATGATAATAATAATAATAATAATTCATTTATATAGCACTGTCCCTTCCACTTGAAAAGTGCTCAGGAGAAATTTTTCCTTTTTGATGATGTTTTCTCCTCTTCTCATCTGGTTCCTTTTTCTTTTTTTTTCCTTTTTTTCCCCTTTGTCTCCATAAATCTGGTTCTTTTCCTTCTTTTTTGGTCTTTTTGTGCTATCATCATGAATTCTATTGAAGAGAAATGATATTAGTGAATGTTATCCATGCTGATTGCTGTGCCATTTTTGTTCCTTTCCTCTTGGTTCAGTGCCGGACTCACCAGGTGGGAGCAGACATGTAGCTCTGTCTCAAGCCTTGGCTTCTTCGTCTCAACCCAGCACTGGCTCCAGCAATTTGTCTGGGTCAACCAAAATAAGAATCTACGATGTGAGAAGCTGACCTCATAGAGTTATCTCTCTTTGTTTAGTGTTGATTAAGAGTTCAACAGTATCAGTTTATCTATAATTTATTTCCAAAAGGCTAGGCGATCACATTTTGCAAGTGAAAAAGAAAAAAAAAAAAAAAATTTAATCATTGTTATCGTTAACGTTTTTTTTGGGGGGTATAAATGTCTACTTGAAAGCTTGTGTCCTTCTTGTATGTGTTTGAGAAGAGGCCATTGCAAAACTATTTAAATCTGTGACTGTTTGTGTGGCCTGCTATTCCACCATGTTAAATCTATGACGGTTTGTGTGGCCTGCTATTCCACCATGTTAACTCTGTGACTGTTTGTGTGGCCTGCTATTCCACCATGTTAAATCTG
>JAUEKZ010213761.1:0-10218 GCA_031471865.1 Melibe leonina
GCGAGGGCCTTCCCAGACAGAGGACCAGAGTTGCTCCCCTTTATGACATTAGAAGCTGCTGGATTATTTTTATACACGGAATTACCCACATTTTTTACCAGTACATTCTTGTTGCTATTGCTGGTTCCCTGTCCAAAATCTTTAATTGAATTCGGTACCAAACTGTCCTTGACCTTGGCAGGAGGAGAAGCCAAACTGGCAAGCTGGGCTGGATGCGTCAAAAACAATCGAGCTACCTGGCCACAATTGGTGGATTTGGTCATGGCCCTCAGTCGTCCTTTCATGTCCGATAAAAGGTTGGCTGCATTGCTCACACCCAAAGCAAACTGGCAAGAGAGAGAAAGCGATATTTGGATGATGAAGGTGTCTTGATCAAGTGGTGAATACAAGATAATAAAAACAGATGCAATCCAGTGAAAAAGAAAACAAAGAATATAATGATAGATGCCACCTGTTAAATTAAAAAATAGCGGGGGAAAATTCTGCATGGGGTGAGGCATGCGTTCATTGATACTACACATCGAGTCTTTTAACTTGGTAGGCAGCATCAACAGACCACATTTCTTCTCTGTTTCGGCCTCCACAGAATAATCCCAGAATATCAGCCCCACCATTTTCAAGGGCATATTCAGCCATTTATGAAACGCCAATTCAAAACAAAACAAAACAGTGGCTGTCAACAGTTGCAGGGTGGCATCACTGGTCAAGAAGTATCCGTGAATTTGTAGGATGAAGCAGGACAGCCACTCACTTTTCACAAATTCCACTGGTTTTTCCCTCCCCATCCCACCTGAACCAGATGTAATGGATGCGAAGAACGGCTGCAAACAACCCAATGTCCCAAACTACTATTTGTTATCATGGTTAGTCATCTCACCATAAACTTTCTTATTCTAGAGTTGGACTGTCAAAGATGCTTCAAAAGTATCAGTATCATTCAAAATAGCCACCATCCCCCTCATTCTAATCACTTATTTCTACCCGTTTCATTTGTGGGGATAAAATAAAACACTTTTCAGAATGTTGTTAGAGTATGTAGGTGAATGCTTCAGTGATCCCTAAGACCTCTAGATATGGGGGGGATAAGACTTTTTGCAAAGTTATATGCCAATCAAAGCAATCCTAGTCTATCCTGAGCTTTCCGTGAGCATCCAGCAATCTTCATAAATTTCTCTACAGAGTAGGAGAGGCCAAATGTTTGTCAAGGAGCTGATAGGTTGACGACATATGAAAATCTTTCTAACTGGCAAGAGAAATAAAAAATGAAAAATTTGCCAATCCCAATAAACCTGTACGCCACTAAAACTCAACCCCCCCCCCCCTTCCTCCCTTTCATTTTGGGTAATGCTAGGATTTACTTGAACTGCTCACACACTTTTGTCTTACTCATCATTTCAAGCATCTGCTTTACTCTTTAACGTTAACTTGAACAAAGGATGTATTCTTCAATTTTCACAGCAGAATCAGCTATCAATTCTAAGAAACAAAACGTTTTGAAAATCTTAAATCACACATTGCCTTAAAACTTACAGGTTTCTATAAATAGTTGAAAACAGCGCATCTTATGCAGACACCCGTGCGCGAGGTCTAGATATTAGACAGCAACTCGAGCATGAGGGCAGATGGTTACTTCAACAAAGGAATATCAATAAATGTAGGCTGAATTAATTTTTAAGCAGTTTCTTGATTATTCTGACGAAGTTACTACGGTAAAAGTAAAATCTAACGATTTATTCAGTCCTTGACAAATGTTAACACCCAATGTTCCACTTGGGTCAATCAGTGTCATGCATTTTCCCATAAATTAGACCTATCCAGACCACAAGCAAACTTCGTAAAGAAGGTATTAAATTAAGAAAGTATTCTTGATATTCATGTGAATACTCTCACAACATGGTGAAAACCTTTTTTCATGACTTAAAGTATGAAAAGGTTGAAGCTTTGACAAGTAAACAAGCGGACACATCGCTGTATCTCCCTCATGAATATTAATACCAAGCGTACTTGACCTTGGGACAGTCTCAGAATTTATTTCCTTAAGTACTTAAGTAAATGATCCCAACATAATTATTCCTACCCTAGTATTAGATACTCGACTACCGTAAGTAATCTTAAGTACTCAGGGTAAAATTCAGAGCTCAGGTGAAATAAAAAGCTGACTCACAATAGAGGCAATCCGCAAAACAAAACTTTGACTTTTAGCGTTATCAATAGAACTGTTTAGGTGAGGAAAAAATAGGAATAATTTGAGGACTAAAGGAAATAATTACTAAGGGGTTGCTCTAATTTTAATAAACCGACAGTAAGGACTGCATAGCCAACAACCAGTCAACTAACAATGTTCGTGGATCACAGACCCACGGATTGAGTAACCACTGATGATGGCCGTACTCACAGATCAAGAATTTTCAAATCTACGGCAAATCTGTAGTGCCTTTCTCTTTCGATAGTGCGTAGCTTTGCATCCCCGCGCATGCGCGATGTGTAGCATATCCGTACTTTACGGATCTTTCTTTCCGGTCTTGCGGTCAATTCACCGGAATATTTAAACAACAGATGGTTCTTGAGGGATCAGCCACGGACAAAACCACAGACATTTTGAAAAGCACTGGAAATCCGTGGATCCACGTATGTAGTTGTACAAATGTTTTTAGGATTTTTGCATCATCTATTTCCAAGTTCATCTAAACAGGAGTAAAAAATGCTGACAAGTTTAGTTTGGGAATAGCGGAAAAAGTGGCACCTATGATAACTCAGGCATAATCAGGAGACTAGAGATTTGATATGAAAACAACCACAAAATGACAAAAGCTAAAGAGCTACGATTTGACTTTCTGACCTTGAAACCATAGGAAATAATACAATTTCAATCTATTCCGTTCATTCACTCTCTAAGGCAAATTTTTTTTATCCCCACTCACATGGCTGAAGGCCTCGTGGACAGCTCCGAAAGCCGGCTCCTTGTCTGAGTAGAAGGCTCCCCTGGACCCGTGCAGCAAGGAGACTCCGTGACGCTCCGCACTGGCACAGTTGCTTGTGTACATGCAGTGGTCCGCACGATAGTTCCACTCACACGGGATCAAGTACAGCTGGTCTGGGGTGGAGAGAAACAAACGACAGGTTACACAACAAACAAATGACAGGTTACACAACAAACAAACGACAGGTTACACAACAAACAAACAAATGACAGGTTACACAACAAACAAATGAGAGATTACACTACAAACAAATAAACTGTTGATTTTTTTCATGAATATGAATGTATAAGAAGATTACAAAAAATATTTTAAATTTGATCAATATAAAAAGAGATTATAACAAGCAGAAAAACCAGCGGTTCTTTTATTAAATAATTTCTTAAATGAACAATAAGCTATAGGTGATTTAATGGGTATTGGGTATTAAAAAATCATAACTTTATTAAATTTGTTTCATAAAACAATTGGACAGGGCTTTCTTTTTCACATCAAAATTACACAAAATGTAACATCTCTGTTTTTGTCAAATCATTCCTGCTTCAAAACCACCAAATAATTTTTTTTTAAAAAGAACCTTCCACTTGCCTGGTTTTTTAGAGAAATAGATGTTGATGAGATCCTGGTCCCCCCAAGTGATGGCCAGACGGTATTTCTCATAGTCCGTCTGCAGCACAGAAAGCCAATCTGTCTTGCGAATCCGTGTCAAATTCATCAGCATCACGCCAGAATTGACACCTGAGAATGGAATGTGATTACATATATCCATATCAAAATTTGAAAGTGCCAAACATTGCAACTCTTTAAAATGGATAGGTTTTTTGTTCATGTACCTAAAGGCTGGTCATCCTCTTCTCCACCCTTTCAACTACACAATGTGCAAATTACAGCACTGGAAAGTGCCCTATGCACAACAAAATCAAAGCATCAAACTGTAAAACTGAGTGCCAATCCATGGATATGCTCTGTTTTGCTCTCTGCTTCCTTTCAAGATCAGTGTTTACATTCTTCATGGTTGCTGTGCTAAAGTTTTCTTATCCTCCTGTAAATTGTTAATTTTAGCAAAATTTACTGGTTGGCATTGAATTGTCACCAATAGTATTATATCAGATGATCACAGATTAGAAGGCAGATTTTATAAAATGATATCAAAACCATCACAATGAGACAGCATGAAAAAAACTCCTACCTTAGATGATAGAAAAGATTATGTCATCTGAAATACATGTGTGACTAGAAAGGATAATCAAGAAAAGGTAACCTAAGAGAGATAACCCAGATAAAAACCTCCTGAAGGAGTGGGGATCAAAGGGAGATGATCCAAGCATATGGTACAAGCCTTTCAACTACCGAGAGAGAAACTGATGAGACGTGTAAAGTTTATAGGATAAACAGCTCAAATATCAACTTCAACCACCATCAAACATTAAGAATCCTAAAACTTCTTTCCAAATATTGAAAAAAATCTCTCAAGGAATTTTCTTGGGAGGAAAACAATATTCATTTGAACAACGCAAAACCGAAATATTTCTTTTGCATTGCTGAGTGGTCCAAATTCTATGCATGCTGTCCACAAAGTCATCGCATTTACAGCTTTCATACTTAAGATACTAAAAATAAACACATTAACTTTGTACTTGTGTGAAATTTCAAAAGAATAGAAAACAATTATTGCACCCTCTGTACTTGGTTTAAGGAAATAAAAATCTTAGATTTTGAGTGAGTTAATAAAAGGAACAAAATAGGTACAGCAAAACATGAAGCCTACAGAATTCTCACTGCTTCAGAGGTTTGCATTACTAAATTTCAGGATTACATAGATACGTATTACCCTTTTGTCCAAGGCTACGATGGGACAGTGCTTTAATACCTCACGATGAGACATGGTTTAAAAACTTACCAAAGTCCCCGTAGTAGGGATGGTTGGCAAACCTGTTGTACCATCCAGCACTGCCGTCCTCCGCCTCCCTCACCAAACCCACGAGCTGACTTGAGTTGAAGAAAGAAAAGTAAGACCACAAATTCTGCACCGATCGCAGAAACACTGTATCCGTGTCCACATAGATGACACTGTCTATGGATTTCAAACGATCCTGGATAAAGGAATACAAATTTAAATTTGACTATAAAATATTCATTTGGCATCTCATTGCAGTGTGATCTTAGTTTTAACCCTTTCACTCCTAAGGACACAAAATGTTCAAAATTTGCCTGTTCTTATTCCAGATAAATCAGATTTCAGTGAACTGACATATGCCTAAAGCCTGAATTTCAGGCTTTTGGCATATGTCAGCACACTGAAATCTGATTTATCTGGTATAAGAACACATACATTTTTAAGATTTTGTATATTTCAGACCTCGCTGTGAAAGGGTTAATGATATTTTCAGAAAAAGTCTTTGTATTCATAACTTTCATACTCAACAAAATAAAAATAAACAGAATAATACCTGCATGACATATATACAAAAATGAAACGCTTTTTAGCACTTGCCGTCCTTGTAAATGTCAGTGTTGTTAGAATTTGAGGTATTACTTCATTATTTTGACAGCTTCCTTAAATGATCAGTGATAATCAAATCAGATTCATTCACGAGTAGCTTACGGGCAGGAACAGTCGCTGTGCGGCACACGGTTTGTACAGCTTGTTCCATGAGCTGAGAGTGACCGTTCCTTGAGGCGCTATCACATCGTATATCTGATAAGCGGTACGTTCTTTCAGATCTTGAGGCCAAGAATTCAGCTGAATAGATAGATATTAAAATAGATGAATAATAAAAACAGTACACAAATCTTGGACGGTCAAAAGTTAAAAAGGATACAGGAGAGTAATGGATATTGCCGACGGAAAAAATAAAGGCAAAGAAGGCAGGAAATTTGGGATGTGGAAAATTTAATGGAGGAGGATTCAAAACCAGGAACTAAGACAGCACCTCCAACGCCTGGCCACCAGTAGAGGACTTACTGTCCATCCACTTGATCACCACTCCACTACCAAATAACTACTATTCACTTCATGATCCTACATAAGCCAAGCTTTCATTCAATGAGCCACTGAGATTTGATAGACTGATCTTCGTGATTTCTTTCTGACATTGATTCACAATTTGGATGAGTACCTACTTGAGGGAGGCTGACTATATCAGTTTTATAAGAATCATATAACAGACTGTGACAGACTCTCACCTCTTGTTCAAGAATGTGTTTCCTGTCTGAGTCTGCTACGATGTGAAAGACCAGAAAAGCATCTTGGGTCATGAGGACGGCAGATTTGAGCATGACTAGTGCTTCCTTGGCCCTGCTTTCACACACCACCACAGACAGGTGCAGTTTGGGTTTCACATCCTCTTGTTCAAACCTATAGGTACCAAAAAAAATCACATCTTGTTATTTGAAACCTTGAAAAGACTAGTTTTACAAACATAAAGCACAATTTTGTTAAAAAAATTAATCACCTATTTCTGTAGCATATAAAGCCCTTCAGCGCGGCAATCAACTTTCAAACAAACTTTTTATATTTCATAAAACTGAATATCAAATATGCCTAAATCTTCACAGCAAGGCCAAGACTCTTTCAACTCATAATAATTTTGTTGTGAAATATTCAACTTGGCAGTGATTCTGTCTGTAGCAACAAGTACTATTGATTTGAAAATTGAGTAGTTTAACAAAACACTCTTCAGACTTTAATCATGATTTAGCCAACTTAAAAGGTGGGGTAAGATAATTAGGAAATCTAATCTTTGACAAAATTTTAACTGAACAGAACATTGGTTACTTCAACCACAAGACACCTGCAAGATAATAAGAAGATGTGACAAACTGAAACAACACAGAGATTTAACATTATTCAATGATCAGGTAATCAATGACTCTCCTCCCTACCTGAGTTCCCCTCGCCCATCTTCATTCTCCTCCTCCTCGTCCTCATACATCGACTTTTCTTCCATCAGATTGTTGTCATAGTAAAACTCCTTCTCGTCATCCCCCAACTCCCTTGCCACATTTCCCTGTGTCACAGGCTGCTCTCCCTGGGATTTTATATAATGTGCGATTTCTGCTTCTTCCTGATCAATCTGGTTGCTGATTTCCTGATTGATGTCGTCCTCCAATTCCAGAGCTTGATTTTTTATGACAGCCCACGGTGGCTGCTTATCAAATTGGCTTTTTCTCACCATCAACATCTTCAGTTCATTTGTCCGTTCAACAATAATTTGACGATAATCTCGTCGGTTCTCATTGTCATCAACTTCCACCATGAAAAAGAGAAAAACTCCTATCAAGATAATGAGTGTGACTCCAATCTTAAACAGCATCCTCCTTTTCAAGGGTGCAGTTGGCAGTCTGCTTCTGCCTGTGAAAATGGAAATTTAAAACATAATCTAACATCATGGTCAACACAACAATTTTATACAAAATTGAAAAGGTCCACTAAAAATGTGGGTTGATGTGAAAATAAAAATGTGAGCACATTATTTGCTCAGTTGGAAGAGCGTCAGGACGTTTGCGCTAAGGGTCTTGGTTTAGATGACCCTGTATAGTCAAATTTTTATCTGGGAGCAGAAAACCCCACTGTCAACAAAAAGATTAAATGGGTTCCACACAGCTGTAAACCAGATTTAGATTTATCTAGTATAGAGCATGTAAATCAAATGAAGAATTTGCATAATACATCAGTTCAGTTAGAATCAGACTATGCTGTGAAAGAATTAACAGATGCTTGGTTAGTCGTATGTGTTTCAATGTTCGCTGTTGGTAAGGGGAAGTAAGAGTGTAAAGCACCATATAGGCACAATTGGCGGATATTACAATATATATTAAAATAAAAGTCTCCATTATTTTTCCTTTTCTTTTCATGACCACAAAAAAAATATTTTATCTTAAAATTCAAAGTACATCCTTTCTGAAATTGACATAGACTATAATTGATTTTCCGTTACATAAACTTTCTTAAGAAAAAGTGAATTTTCACTTTTTGCAAACACCAGCCAACAAGTCAACCTATCGACAGAGATAGAACTAGAGTGATACAGATACCAAGCTTGTCTAGATAGAAGGTGGATTTTACTGATCATTGCAAATTTGCTACTACAAGGGAGAGAGTCACTTTACTCTTTAGCGCATTAGTACTGCTGTGCTTTGTTTTACTATGAATAATGAATAAGTATATTCAAGGGTGGAGAACACACTGTCACAATGTGCTTCAAAATACACGATGTGTGTGAGTGGCTTTCTTTACGAAGAAACCAGAACGGGCAAAATATTGGCTGAGGCTACAAACACTTTAGTGTTTCTAGACTCACAAGTTCTTTTAAAAAGATCTACTTCTTTCCAACTCAAATTAGAGAAAAAACTTTACAAATGAGACAAGCGACACGTGTGAATATACCCAAAAACTAAAATCAGTGCCACCATTTGAAAGTTTTTATAGCGGACTGCTTGACATCGTATGATTCCCTGATGTGATTTCTCATTTTTTTCAGGAAATAAACCGAAACACCCTGTTCTCCCACACATCAAACAAAATAAACAATATCACCTGTCTAGAAATATATACATTTGTGCTTTTAGCTTGTGGGGCATTTATGTGCTTGGAGTCAAGCAATGATTAAGTACTTAGCCTGTGAGTCTAGAAACACTCTAACTGATTGTAGCCTCAGCCAACAGGAATCGAACTCCGGCTATAGAGCCTATACCTAACCAATAGACCATCTGAGAACTGTGTCAGAGGATTATTCAATAAGGTAATGAAACATAGAATGGAGAATTGCAGATGAGCTTGTAGCCTGTGCCTCTAGCAACACTTAATTGTTGTAGCCACTTTAAAATTTAGACTCTACAATTAGACCTATCTAGTCTAGACTCTATCTACTTACGTTTTATCATCCCTGCAGGTTCTTGAAATGATTAAAACATCCAGTTGTCATACCACTCTTTAATAATAGCACTTCGAATAAAGGGCTGGTTTTTAAATTGAAGGCAAATTCAAAAATTTGTTAGCTTCAAACTTTTGACAACTGGACGTCTTCTTTTCATTTTCCGTTTTGTTTGAGTTGGATATTTAGACTAGACAATTAACTTGTTCCCGTCAAGATCCCTGAAACCGTTTTCACCAACACTTCGAATAAAACAATTACACCAAAACGACGTATTCTCTCTTGTTCATCATGAGGTAGATTAGGTAAACATTTCCTCCATCCTGAAATGTTGCAAGGTAAGGTTTGTCTTTCAACTCGTTGCCGTGTTTTCCTCCTTTTGAGAAGTGACAAAACCTCATAAACTTACCCTAGCTACTAAAACTGTACTTTATCAAAGAAGAGCAACATAAAACGTGGATTAGCCTTGACCATTGAGAAGATATGGCCTTGACCTTTGCAGACACCAGAGACAATAATCTGATCAATCTGTCAAGAGGTTTCTCAGCATATTAAAACTCTACACTAATTAAAGAACTGGTGTAAGATTAAAATACTGCTGCAATTAGAAAAACATTTTTGGCAAAATAATCAGTTTTCATGAGGCAAAGGGAAATAAAAGTTGAAAGTTGAACTTTTCTGTTGCAGAAGTGATACTATGTATTTTATTCGTGTCCTTTTGCATCTTTTTCGCGTATTTTTCTGTGATATTTTAGTATCTTTTCAAGCTTTTAGCATATTATGTCAGTTTATTTAAATCTGATTTCTCTGGAATAAGAACACGTAGACATTTTTTCACAATTTTGCATATTTCAGCTGGGTTGGAATCCTTCCTGGCTGTGAAAGGGATAACGTCTTACTCTTACGGTCTTATGTATTATGACATGGCAGGGGTTCAAACCACAGACCTACTAGCGGACCATGTCTGCGCCTGGTCTGTGTGTTTGTCTATGTGTGTGTGTCTGTCTGTCTGTCTGCCTGGATCTCTACCTGTATCTATGTGTGTAAGTGCTTTATTTGATGCCAGATTCTTTTTGCCCATTTCCTGTAAACTGTATGCGTTTGACTTCATAGTGACAACATACCTCTCTCTCTCTCTTTCTCTCCCCCCCCCCCCCCACCCAAGCTCGCTCTATATCTTTCGTTCGACCTCTCTTTCGATCGATTTCTCTCTCTCCCCCCCCCCTCGCTCTCTCTCCCCCCCCTCTCTCTCTTTCTCCCTCTCTCTTTCTTCCTCTCCCCCCTCGCTCTCTCTCTCCCCCTCTCTCTCCCCCCTCTCTCTCTTCCCCCTCTCTCTCTCTTACCCCCCTTTCTATCTCTTTCCC
>JAUEKZ010213772.1:3113-22852 GCA_031471865.1 Melibe leonina
TTCTGGATGCCGTGCAGTACGCCCACGCTCCGCGCCCGTCTCGTCTGGCTATGGAGAGGATCTCAAAGGCAACAGCCCTGTTTCTCTCGCTGTCGTGCGCTCTCTCTCTCCACTTCTCTCTCTCTCTCTCTCCTCCTCCTCTCTCTCTCCATCTCTCGCTCTCTATTTCTCTGTCCCTCTCTCTTGCCCTCTCCCCCTCTCTCTTTCTCTATCTTTATCTCTCTTTCGTATATGTCTGTGCTGAGACGGGACGCGACGGCAAAGTGTCGTACATGTCTGTGCTGAGATGGGACGGCAAAGTGTCGTACATGTCTGTGCTGAGACGGGACGGCAAAGTGTCGTACATGTCTGTGCTGAGACGGGACGGCAAAGTGTCGTACATATCTGTGCTGAGACGGGACGGCAAAGTGTCGTACATGTCGGCCTTCTCGGCTGGTTTCGTGGCCACCTCCGCGCCCGTCTCGTCTGGCTATGGAGAGGTTCTCAAAGGCAACAGCTCTGTCTCTCCCTCTCGCGCGCGCTCTCTCTCCTATCTACCCCTCTCCCCCCTCTCTGTCCATCTCTCGCTCTCTATTGTCCCGTTCCTCTGCTCTCTCTTGCCCGCCCCCTCTCTCTCTTTCTCTCTCTCTCTTCACCTCTCTCTTGATCTCTTTCCAACTCTCTCAAGATATCTCTCTCTTTCTTTCTCTCCCTACACTTCTCTCTGAATCTCTCTCTCTTTCCACCATCTCGAGATCTCTCTCCCCCCTCTCTCTCAGTCTCTCTCTCTCTCTCTCTCACCCTCTGTCTCTTTCTCTCTCTCTCTCTCTCACTCTCTCTCTCAAATGCCCGTAAATATCAAAATATTCAATGATTATCTAATAAGAAACCAAGAGCGGTTATTCATGAATATTTATCTGCTCTCATTAGCTAAATTAATTCTACATGATATCCAAAAACAGTCACAGTCTAAAATACCCATATTTTCTCCAACATGCTGAAATTTGTCGCCTTGACAAGACGAAATGAAAACACACGTTGTATGGAACCATCCATATGTATGTAGGCCAAAATTATCATTAAAAATGTTTATCACAAATGCAAATGATGATACATTACACACTAAACCAAAATAACAATTATAAATCATGGTATGTCACTTATTGTGGTTTTTTTCCCCTTCCTGTTCTCTTGTTCCAGTTGTACGCCAAATTCCACCTCAACGACGGGTCAAATTCGTCTATCATACGTTTTCTCCTGTACGCTTACGACGAGAAGCATGAAGTATGGTATGAACAGAGCAGCGATTTCAGCAGTCTTTTACTGGATGAGACAACCCGAGATGAACTGGATCTGAATGGACCAGGCTTGATGAGGCTGTTTTATGGCTCAAGTCTGACGCCAGACTTGGCTACCATGCTTTCACCCAAGTAAAAACAAAATTTTACCCCTTTCACAGTATGGTCTGATTGTAGCCAAACACCAAAATCTTCAAGATTTGCCTGTTCTTATACCAGATAGATCAGATTTCAGTTAACGGACATGCAGGTTTTTGGCATATCAGTTCACTGAAATCCAATTTATCTGTTCTAAGAACAGGCAAGTCTTGAAGATTTTGCTGTCCTTAGCATTGAAAGGGTGAAATGGGTCATTCTTTTCAATCTTGTATTTTTATTTGTATGTCTTACTGTGCCGTCTGATCAGTAATTTCCAAATTTTTGCATGTTTCAGTTGGGTTAGAATCAGGGCTCGTTGTGAATGGCTTAAGTTGTTTATTTCATAATGCAATACAATAAGGTGGGGGAGCAATCACGTGAAATGAATAAAGAGAAAGGAGTCAAAAATGCAGTACAGATACAAGACCAAGCCAAAGAAAGCAGAAAATTCGAAGAAAAAAAATTCGAAAAGTGTTCAGAGTGGGATTCAAACCTGGAACCTGCACCGGCACGCACCGCCTGGCTGACAGTACAAGACTACGAGCGCTCTTGGGAATCCGCTACCATAAAAAAGGTATTTTAAGTCGTATAGTAAAGTAATGACAGTAAGGTGGGGAGCCGGCACTGGAAATTACAAGAAATTAGTCAAACTTGAAATAATATGCAGTGCAGCAACAATGGTGGGACAAGGCGAAAAAGCTGGATGGCTCTGTTCTCCTGGCCGGGATGTTAAAGCACGCCCCTCGCACACAGAGACTGACCAGGAGAAAACCCTTCTACAGGGCGCCCCTGGCCAACTTTGACGTGCGGAAGGCGTGGAACGAGGAGTGGAACAGGGCCACCCCGAAGGGCTTCGCGGACTTTAAGACCAGATTGGACCAGAAACCACCCGGTTCCGACTCCCAGTCTAGAGCCGTATGGGTGACGACGAATCGACTGCGGACCAGGTGCGCAAAGACCCGTTCATCGCTCAACAAATGGGGGAGAGCTGACTCCCCCAACTGAAAACATTGCGGGAGGTGCCCGCTGACGGTGGAGCATCTGGTCGAGGAGTGCCCGGTGACGAAGATAGACGGCGGCTTCCAATCGTTCTACAGTTGCGTTCCGTGATTGGGTGAACGATTGGAGTGGGGAGGTATAACTACCCCAAACGAAACTGCTGCTGAGACAAAGCCAAAGAAAGCAGAAAAAAATGAAAAAAACCCAGAAAAAACAACAACATAAAGTTGACCAGAGCGGGGATCGAACCCGGGACCCAGCTACGGCACCTATCGCCTGGCCGACAGCATGAGACTGTGACCTAACCACTTTGCCATCCATTGCCTTATTTCTGCACTGCATGATATTATTTCAAGTTTGACTATTTTCAAATCAAGTGATCTACTCGGTCTGTGCTTGAGACTTCCGTTGTCAAATTTGACTCATATTTATTGTTTCAAATAGACTCAAGTTGTTTATTTGTTTGTTTTATCTTGCCACCAGGGCTATCACTGAGAGACACCTCACCCCCGCCGACTTCGACACAACCTTCCTTAATCTGTTCTATGGGGCCAAGTTGCACCAACACGCAGATGCATTTCCGGACGCCTATCAAATTTGGAGTGCTGACAACACTAATTTCACTTCCGGTATTTCAGAATTCTTAACAATGAACAATTCTAATTATGGAATGGATACGAACAACAAAAACAATATTTTTTTCAAATATATTTAATACATATATGCGGGCAAATATATTTTATATATTGTTATATATATATATAATTTGAATTTTTTGTTGTTGTTCTTATTGGTTCCATTGTAGTGAATCATGCAGTGTAAGTACGCCTTCAAGTCCATGGAGAGGGAGCTTATCCCGGTTTTTGTAGCGTTTCGTTTCATCTTTTTTTCCGCCCTCGTCACTGCATTATGCAGTGTCGGGGCTCAGCCATAACTGAAAGTGGAGGAATGGGACAAACTGTGATACGTCCCTGCCGCTGAGCATAACCAATCGTAGGCAAAAGCAAACAGGTGATGACTCTTTCGTGGCGACGAGGAGCAAGGCACGTTCGACTATACACCAGTCCTAGCACCATTCGCTAACGCCTAGCGCCTGATGGGACAGCTGCAATGAATGCCAATTTTAACGTCTAAGGTATGCCGTGACAGGGGTTTGAAGCGCCGACCGACCGGTTCTGAGGCGGACGCTCTACCGTTTGAGTGTTTGTTTGTTTATTGAGAGTTTTAGGGTGCTTTCAACTGCTATGGTCACACATAGCGCCCAAGGGTAAATAAGATGATAGGCTAGTTGAAAGAATTGCCAGACTATGACCTGGCCAGGGACGTTTCACTGAGAGACGATTTACAAGGAAAAAAATATAATGGCGGTAGCCTTTATCTTCAATGACGCATGAGTATTGCCAACCACCTTATCCCTCATTCACACACAACCATACCTTTTTTGTCCTTATCTTGCTACAGATCATAGAACAATGTCATGGTGTGGAAGTATATTTGCTAAAAATTAAGTATATTTACTAGTCGCCATTTTTGATTCGGTATCATTTATCATACCAATCAACCATTTTGTCAACCAGTATTTGAGTCATTAAAGAAAAATGCATACAGACCCTTCTCGGAGAAAGAGGAAGAGAATAGCATCGATACCCGAACATATTACTGCGTCAGGGATTTTCTAACCCAGCAGAAAGCTAAAGGACAAGATGTGGCCATTTTCACGACATTTGTAAGTATGAATTGCTAGCCCTCTCTATTTCCCCTGGTTTCCGTGGGTTGGTTGGTTGGTTGGTGCCTGTTTAAACACAATTTATCTCATATCAAAGACAATCTAACGTGCTGGCCATATAAAGATAAACGGAGCCCTCGCTCGAATATCTCACCCAGTCACAGTATACTCATACCGGGCCAACCAGTCATAGCAGTGTTCCCATAACACCGAGTACCTGGCGAGATAGCTGCTAAAATGCCAATTTTAACGTCTTAAGTTTAACGCAGGCTGCTTAGTATAGACCCTTCTCATGCCTGGAGTCAAAATAACGTACGGCAATCTAAGTGTGTGACGTTCTATTTAGAGCAGAAAAAGGTGTGTTTTTTTTAAAGTGTTCCCATGTTTTTGCTGGCAGACTTTTAAAAAGTTGTAATTATGACGTCAAACGCAATAGGTCAGCTTTTGATTAACTCCAATGTTTCTTTGGGTCTTGGCTAAAGCCGACATCGCTTCACCTTTTTCCATTAGGCTTTGACCATAAAGGAACAGCGAATCACTTCGGAGACGACACGCGAGGCGATGCCGAGGGGTGTGAGCATCGTGGGTGGGGCTGTGGTCTCGAACATCCTTTCCCACACTATCGGAGCTCTCACCTCCGGCCTTCTCGACCCAAGCGTGTTTCTGGATGACCAAGATTTGAGTGTGAGTGCAGCTTTCATTTTGTTGGCAACTGCGTACTCCTGGTTTAATAAGACTATATAATATTGTATAGGATACCTAAGTGCAACCCCTTCACAGCGGGGTCTGATTTTAACCTAACATAACATGCAAAGTCTTCTAAATTTACTAGTTCTTATACCAGATACATCAGATTTTTAGTGAACTGACATATGCCAAATGCCTGAATGTTAGGCTTTGGTATATGTCAGCTCACTGAAACCTGATTTATCTGGTATAAGCACAGACAAATCTTGAATATATTGATGTCTAGTTTGAAGTTTGCGAAATAACTTTAACCTTGAAAGGGTTAAGATAAGATGAATATAAAATTTGATAAGCTATCTTTTTCTTTACTGTTTTTTTTTTTTTGTATTTTTTATTTATTTAAAAAAATCCCATTTCAATGAGTCATAGTCTTAAACATTTACATTACTCTTCATCCTGACAATAAAGTTATCTTATCTTATCTTATCTTATCTTAATTACGCATGTTGTGTTGGTTCGTTTTTGTTTTGTTTCAGTTGGTCTACACTTCAAGCGGTGACTTGTTGGTTCACCTCCTCCAAAATAATTTTGCCGGCCGGCCAGACCTGATGAACGCCTACTACTCAAACACCAAACAGTTGTACTGGTTTGCGGCCAGGGCTTTGCTGTACGTGGAGAGTTATCATTCAGAGTATGGACCACTTCCTGTTCCGGTGAGTGAATGGGTGGGTAAAAGAGTGGCCGGTGAATGAAGGTATTATTAAACCTTTCACAGCGGGGTCCAATTCTAATCGAAATTATGCAAAATCTTTAGAATCAACGTGTTCTTATACCAGATGAATCAGATTTCAGGCTTTAGGTAATATGTCAGTTCGCTGAAATCTTATGTATCTGGTATAAGACCATGCAAAACATGGAGAATTTAATGTGTCTAGTAAGTGGTTTGAGTTATAACATTAGCAGTAAAGGGGTGAGAAATTTTAAAGCATAGGTATGACTCGGGCGGGATTCAAACCCCTAATTTGCCTTGGAATCAATAGGTTGGGGGTTCCACTCCTGGCCACGTTATACCTGAGACGTTGAAATCGGCACTTATTTAGCAGCTCGGTGTTATGGGGTCAGTAATGAGACTGGTTAGCCCGTTGTCAGTATACTGTGACTGGGTGAAATGATTCTTGTCATCTCTCCGTTTACCTCTGTATGGCAGCATGCTATGTTCATGACCCGGTTTCATGATGCAAGACTAAAGCTTAGTCCGAGACTATGTTCGAAATTTTGGACGATTTCGGTACGGAGTGAATTGTTTTAAATTTTTTGAGTGGTCAAAATATTCAAAGGGAGCCTAAATTGAGCTAAATTTAGAACTTAGCCGCATAGACTAACATATAGTCTCGCGTCATGAAAAAAAAATCACAAGCACACAAACAAAAAAGGTTAAGCCACCAAAGAACAATAACACATCCATAACATCTAAATTCCATACCCGATGTACTCTATTTAACAAAATCAATCACACTATGTTTATAGTGTAAGTATATTACACCCGCCTAGTCAATTGATATTCTTGACAATGTCATTTGTTTCAGCTGTTTGATGATTATTTTGCCAAATTATCTCAAGTCATGAGAAATGAGGTGACAAACAGAATTCTTGGAGAGAGATCGTTTGGGGAGAATGGAGATGTTTTCTTCGACGACGTTTTGGGCAACGCAGATGTATCCTTCCGCGGCAGGCCAATCGTAAGTTACCCAGTAACCATTTTTTTGCCGTATATTAGTGGCCATTTCTCATATCTTAAAAATACAATACCCTATTGACAGTAATTTGAAGGAAAAAAACCCAACTTTTCCTGAAAATATTTTGGTAGGTACAGTATTGACCCTTTTAACTTATGACTATATTCTATTGCCCATGAACTGCTTTTCCGTCGCATATGAATGGCTATTTCCCATATTTTCTAAATACAATACCCCAATGACAGTAATTTGAAGGAAAAATTAAAAAACGTATCATGAAAATTGTATAAATTCTTTTAATTATGACTTTATATTCTATTGTAATCTGGGCAAGGTATCATCGTGTCTGAGTGGAATTTCTTCGCAAATGTTAACCCTTTAGCAGCGGGATCTGATTCTAACCCAACAAAACATGCGCAATCTTCCAAATGTATGTTCTTGTAGCAGATAAGATGATATTTCAGTGGACTGATCTATTCCAAAAGACTGATATAATATAATATAATATAATATACCAAAAGGCTTATGGCATCTGTCAGTCCATTGAAATCCCATGTATCTGATAAAAGAACCGGCTAGTGTGGCCTAGTGGTAGGCAGTTGGCCATATGACTGAAAGGTCCCCGGTTTGAATCCGTCATGTGATGGCGCAAAGTTAAATCCTTGGATAAGGCTATTTACCCACATTTTCTCATCGTACTCGGGTGTAAAATGAGAACATGGCCACAGTGTTGTCCGTGTTCGGGTATAATTGTGCAAGCGCCTAACAGGCAGCATGTCTCGTCCTGTATGTTAAATGTTGCTCTCGGCCAGGGACCCTTGTAAAGCGCTTTGAACACTTTGAGTAGATATTGCGCTATGAAAAAGCTCAACAACAACTACAACAACAACAAAAGCTCCAATCTTGAATATTCTGATGTATCTCGATAGTTGGTAGTTTGAGAAAGAACCTCAGCATTTCAATTCTAAGGATATTCCTAATCTAACCATTATCAGTAAATCAAACTAACTATATATACTAATGTATATCAAAATATTCAAGAGTTGCCAGATCAATCATATTTAAATGATAATTGGCCAGAAATTCAGACTTTGGGCATATTATGTCAGTTTAGATCTACTTAAATCTGATCAACATGTACATTTTCAGGGGTTTGCCTGTTTGAGTGAGTTTGGAATCAGACGACCTTGCTGTGAAAGGGTTAAGTAAACGCTTTGAACAAAAAATCAATTTTCTACCCGAATTACAGCAACGTCACGAGGACAGAGTGTATACCACTTCAATGTCCGCCAACAGTCTCCTGTACACCTGGACTGTCCATGACCCCAGCAATGGCGGTCTCCATTGGCTGGAGGTCACTCCCCAGGAGGTCAAGGACACTGTATACGGATGTGCCCAATGGCTGGAGGCAAATGCCCTGACGGGAGAGTTCAAGCCAGACGGCATATTTTTCACGTCAGATGTTCATGGATTTGAGGTATGTGTGTCCAATTTCTCATTATCTGAGCGTCAGGGATAAGGAAGGAATACGTAAACTGTTCATGATTGTATCTAGTACGCCTAGGGGACATAGTGTGGTGGTTAGCCATTGCGTTCCACGCCGCCTTTATTTTCGTATGGTCTAAAGAGACATAGCTCTTAATTTTAAAAACAAATTTGCTGGTTGGATAGGAAGGCCCTGAACTTTTGTTGGTGCTCAGACTCAGACTGAGATTTGAACACGCGCCAAACGACGAAAGGATAGTCAGAAGCTGTAGTGACTGAGCCATCGGCCTACGGGTTTGACGTACGTATATGAGTGGCGGATTTCACTATAGGACACAGTGGACAGTGTCCCCCCAACATGCCCAACTACATTTTATCTACTTGATATTAAAAAAAAACCCCAAAAAATCACGAAGCAGGACACACAAAAAGACAAAGGCCACCGCCCAAATCATACACCATTTTGGTCCGGGGAGACCCAGGATAGTCTACCACCCTTTGTGTACAAAAATACTCAGTCCTTCTAGATAGCAATTGACCCTGTAGGTACCATAGTGCAAAAACATGGGAGATGACCATAAGTCTGTTAGGACAACAGGCAGGACCAAGGCTGAGCTAACAGATGCAAAACAGCTGTGTGTGTAAGCTTGCTAGGGAGCACTGGAAAAAGTAAGATGACAGGTAAAGCAAAAGAGAAGATACAGAAGAAGTGACCACCAGAGGCGCCCGCAAAAATGTCTTTTATCAAAGATCAGCAACAAACACATTGATAAAAATCTTTAAGTAGCTCCTATTTTTTCTCTTCTCTTCTACCCCCCACACCCCCCCCCCCCCACTTACACACAAAGACACTTCCATATTGGTACCCTTACAACATGTTCCAATTCATGAATGGGTCCCAAGCTGGAGAAACGACCAACAGCTTTCCACCAGAGGTGCCAATCATAGGAGTGTCTGGTTACATCGACCCTGATGAGTATGAAGAGCTCCTAAAGCAGGACCAGTTTGGATTTCCAACGCCGAGAGAGTTCCGCAACTTCAATGACGTGCAGGGTTCCCCTGTGTTTTGGAGCTGCGACGCATTCGTCTACTCCGGTGTGTTGCTGACTGTCTCCATGACACGGCAGGTTAATGACACAGATATAGCACTTACAATTTAAGTTCACAGCGATGTCTGATTTTCACCCAACTGAATATTCAAAATCTTAAAAAAATTACATTTCCATGTACCAGATAAAATTTGATTTCAGTGAACTGGCATATATTTCAGTTCACTGAAATCTAATTTTATCTGGTATAAGAACAGGCAAATCTTGAAGATTTTGGTATCATTAGCATTGAAAGGGTTAACATGAGAGATTCATTGATAAAAAACCAGAGAGGGACAGACCATGTTTATGTGTGGAGGAAGAGAAAGAGAGAGACAGAGGGAGAGATAGAGAGGAGAGAGACATAGAGTTGTATGTGTGAAAGAGATAGAGAGAGGAGAGAGACAAGAGTTTATGTGTGAACAAGAAAGAGAGAACAAAGAGCTAATTTGTAAAATAGAAAAAGAGAGATACAGAGAGAAAGAGAGTTCAAATTTGTGAAAGAGAGAGAGAAGTTCAAAAACATAAAAAATATGAAAAGTAGAGGTGTACCAAAAAAATAAATAAACTTAACGATCATCTATCTTTTATAACATTTAATTTGATATCTCTAATAGTAATTGTTCATTTCAGAATACATCAAAGGAATGTACATAATTTAAGATAAACATTGCACTAAACGGCTCAAAGAAAATTTAAGAGCATTGTCAACATAGAATATGTTATCTGTGTAAAGAATTTAAACTAGAAAATTGGGAGGAAAAAAAGCTGTGTTCAAAATTCATACCTATATCATTTTCTTTATAATATAGTAAGAAAAAAGATGAAAAAATAATTTATGTCTTCCATGAACAAAAAAAGCTCTATTCCAATCCCAATAATTTAATAAGCATTAGCCTATGTGTGTCTATCATTCAATCCCCACACCAATTCACAATGATTGCAACATTGAACTCCTACAAAATCTTTCTCTTCAATAGCATACCTTTCACTTTGCACTTTTTAGTCAGTCAGACAATTTTCCAGTTCCAAAATGCATAAACATTATCTTAAATTTTAAAGTGTTGCTGGCTCTAAAATCATTCACATTAACACGCAAACAGCCTTATCCATTCATTCTTCTACAGCTTTAACAACCATCTTGCAAGTAGGTAGCTACTACTACATAATTTAATTCTTGATGACTGCCAGATAGCATTGAAATCTGAACAACTTCTCACTATTCAATATACACTGCTTTGAACGCTTTAGTTTAACAATTAAGGAAACTTTCCTTGGGACTTGGAAACTTTTGAAAATAAAACTATAAGATGGTACAAAATTATATTGATAATGACCTTGACTTTGATGCCTAAGTAATTATTAGTATTAGAAAGTATGGATTTCTGTAATAAATATGGATGACTAAAAGCACTGAATATGACCCCCCCCTCCCCCCCTGCATACAGTCTTTTCCTCTGTGTCTTGCCCCGATCTCTTGCAAAGTAAATGAATGTCTTGAATGTGTTTTAGTTTAGCTTGTGTTGTTAATAAAACATCCTCTGCACAGACAAAGATGACTATATTCCTTCTTTACATAATGGTATAAAAAATAGCAACTTTTTCTTTGGGTTGAGTTGTCTCCAATCTTTAGCCTCTTTCACAAATCAAGTCAATCACCTAGAAATAAAAAGAATATGATAATACTTTCATATAATTAAGTTAATAGGGCGCAATTAATAGCTCAGTTGGTAGAGCATCATAATGTTGTGCTGAAGGTCCCGGGTTCAATCCCCTACAGAGGCGGATTTTTTTTCCGGGACCAGAAAACCCCACTGTCACCCCAGCAGCAAAATGGGTACCTGGCCATCCATACAGCAGTGTCTTTGTCCCTCTAACAAATTGTAACACGGCTAACAGGCGCTTGTCTTGTATCCTGTGTGTTTCAATGTTTGCCGGCGAAAGTAAAAAGTGTAAAGCGCGATGAGCACTCGTGGATATCAGCGCTTTATCAGCCTCCACTTTAATTTTTGGAGCCATGCAAAATGGGTGATCAGATGTTACAATGGAATCATTAAAAATAAACCTAATTTTTTGTTTGGATAATTTACTACCCAACAAGCAAATTCAAAGCAGATAACTATCAAGTAATTGTTCTACTTTGCCACATAAAGGCATGCTGATGGTGGGTGACATTGGCCTTGGTTCATGTACAACAATGGATTAATTCCTGATGTTCATTTGAGTATACACTTAAACCTTGTTATACAACCACCCATTATAGCAACTTTGTTGACTTGCATATAATGAATACTTCTTGTCATACCACCAACTTAGTGTTTTCCCCACAACCGGCGGTATGACGAAGTATATAAGTGTATGAGTGTGAGACTCAATTTATTTACAGTACATTTCATTGATCAAACTATATACACTCAATGCTCGTTATACTGCCATGTCTGGGGAAAGCATAAAGTTGGAGGTATAACAAAAATACCATGTATACAAGGGGTAGGGGGAAACAGTAAAGAAATTGAATGAACTCACTATTTTTGGGTCGATATAAAGTAAAGTGAGTCCCATACTCAATACCTGAGTGTCAGAGGTGGGCCCTGACACTAACACTGCGTGATGCGGTACTAAAGGGGGTAGTAAAAAACAAAAAAAAACAAATCTGTAATTCAACTCAAACAACTATCATTGATGACTAATAATTGTACATACGCTGGGTTCCATCATGGAAGGATCGAGACATCGATGAACAGCGGAGCACACAATCTCATCCAGCAACACTTGAACCAAACTGGTAAAAGGGGGAAAAAAGAAAGAAGGGGGATTATTATCATTATTATTAACTTGGATATTGAATTTGAATATAAGACTATTAGATTAAAAAAAATAAAAAGAATTCCAACACATTGTAAGTAAATACCCATATTTTAACTTTAAAGACAAGATTTTCATTACATATATAGCACAGTCCATCTCCAACAGAGTCTTTACATATTATATTATATGACGCTGGACTATCAGATTACGTTCCCCAACCCAAATTGTTGATTGGTAGCTTTTTGACACCTGGGTGGAATGAGGCCGTTGGGAGTAAATAGCAATGCCGCAGATAAGAATAGAACTGGCTCCCTCCCCCCCCCCTCCTGGGTCATGTGCCGTTTCACTACCAGTTCCGCTAAAGCAGCTCCAAAAATTTCACCAAAGTTTTTCCTAAAATCTCTTTCCACGCGCAATCGCTTTTTACTCACTTTTCATCTGAAACAAATCTCCACAGATAAAGCTGAAGGTAATGAGTGTCCACCTGAATCTGCTGGAGTCCATATTTACCGAATGTTCGAAGCCTTACACACTCAAGGAATGTCTGGAGAGAAAAAAAAAAATCAAAATAATGCTATTGGTTGGTTGGTTTTACAAATTTTTTTTTACTGCTTCACTGCCAAACACCAGAATACACCAAAATCAGAAACAAACAAAAAAGTAGATTGACCATGAACATGCGATGTTTAATTACAATGCTTGCTTTTGCTGTCGTGCTAATTTTTCTTCTTCTCTCTGCAGCGGTTATCCTTATCGATACTACTATTTTCTTCTCCCTCTTCTCTTTTAAAAAGTATCAATATAATCTTAATCCAAAAGACTGGAGGTGTTTAAATTATTACAGTTAAAACATGCTTCGATACTTTAATAATCCTAAACAGACGAGAAGAACTAAATAAATAAATGAAACATGAGGAAAAAAACATCAGACCTTTAGACTGATCTTCACAATGCCAGTTAAGACGGACACTTTGGAGAATTCTACAGCACTGAAGATTTCAATTTTCTCAGAAAACAACTTCTGGATATTGCTCATGAGGCTGTTGTCCACACTGAAATAAAAAAGAACACACAAGAATGCGACTAAGAATATCTATCCTATAACACTGCGGAATAATATTATATTATGTAGTAGGACACTTGATAACTAAAATCAATAGTAACTCTAATAATGCTCACACTACACATTTCTGAGATAAGAGAATTATAAATGGCTTTTTTATCGACAATGAATGGCATTTGACATTGGGTGATTGCAGGTTTATTAATGCAAAAAGACCAAAAAGGAAGAAAACAGCCAGATTTATAGAGACGAAGAAGAAAAACAAAAGAACCAAATAAGAGGTAAAGAGGAGAAAATGTCATACAAAAAGAGGAATTCCTTCTTTTGGAGGGAAAATGGCATCACTGTTATAAAACAAAGAGTATTAATCTTATACCACTTTATCAACACATCTGTGGTACCTGTGTGTTAGTCTGAATCTAAAGAATGAATCAGACAATAAATTGTGTGTGAGTATAGACTACTTGCATTTTTTACTTCACCATAATCAAAACATGTTTTCGCTGAGCCAGCAACAAAAAGTGAGTAGTTTTATACTTTTATTGCCTTTGAATAAGACTATAAAACTATTGTGTGTGTTAGTACAATGCTGGCATTGTTGTGAGTCTTTTGACTCATCAACGCATACAATCTATTCTTACCTTGGTGAGTAACTCCACTGAGGTCTCTTGCTCTGTTGTGATGCACTGATGGCGTGTGTGCATCTACTTGAGTCACTGCTCCTCTCTTTTCGCACACCTTCCTCATACAGCTGACCCACCTGGAGGATAATTATACCACACAAACAGTGAAAGAAAAATTTGTGTGTCTAAATTGCCCCTTCGCTCGCCAAGGAGTTCTAAGAAAGGACATAGATTATTCATCCGGCTTAAGCTCGATGCCAACAGGAATCACCCATGTTATCCCAGTGAGCAATTTGTGGTAAATCTCTTGCCCAAGGAGATTACTAAGTGCCAAAGCGAGACTTGAACCCGGTGCATTTGGTTTCAAGTGCAATGCCTTACGGCAAAGTCACTCCGCACACAGTTAAAGAAAATATAAAATACTAAAATAGACACCGGGATATTTTTTTTCAGCAAACTATACAAGAAGCTAATCAATTTTTTTCCTGAGTAAACCGATACTGGGAATCAAAGAGAAGTACGTAGCGAAAATAAAATAAAGTGAGTCCCATACTCAACTAAGCGTTGGGAATCAGGATTGCAGTACTGATTGTACTAAGCATACTGCATAGTGTATTAGCTTTGCCATTGCTTTCTACACCCCCTTTATTTTCAAAACATCCAAAGAGACCTAGCTCCCCATTTTCTGCTTGGGTGGACAGGATGGCCCTGAAAAGAAAATCATGTTTCGGCTAGGAGGAGGCACTGATAAGTAAGAACAAAATCTAAGTTATCAATTTTTGTACCTGCATGTCTATGGCTGTAATGTCCTCCACCACTCGCTTCATCACAGCCCTCACATTGCGAGGCTCAATTGTGTTCAGCCAGTCCCTCGTTTCAACACTCTTCCGCAACATCTGAACATGAATGGAATTGGAAAAAAATACATATTTTTTAAAAGAGCTGCGAAACTAAATCATTAAAGATAAAACATCTGTGACTAATGCTATTATATTTTAGGTTCAAGTGTATGATATTTTCATAGTATTTCAGAAAACTGTCCTACCAGGCACTTGATGTTATTATAGGGAACAGTGCTCAGACTGGTTAGCATGGTGTCAGTATACTGTGACTGGGTGGGATATTTGAGAGAGACCTCCGTTTATCTGTGTGGCAGCATGTTAACTTTTCTAGAGAGCTCTGTCTTTGATATGACCTAATTGAGTTAAAAAGGGTGTTAAACTGGCAAAAACCAAACAATGAGATGACAAGGAAAGAGTAAATTCTCTCCCAATTCTTTTTGGCCTCACTTCAACAATCAGAAGAGCCAAAAATCGATATGGTATTGGTATCTCTGGTGTGAAAAATAAAACAAAACATAAAAAAAAGAAAGAAAAAACTCATCCAAAACACATCAAACAAAGCTACATATTGATCAAAGTCTGATAGGTTACTTGTCAAACCAACAAAGGCTTGGTCTCAGTGGTATGTCTATGTACAGTATGTAGTTTTAATCATTTTAAAATTTCTGGATGCATTTAACTGGTGACAAACCTGTGAAATGGTGAGGCCTTGAACACGGACATAATGATTTAACAACCTTTGACCCGTGTCTTTGGCAAGGGTGAACAACTCTGAAGCAGACGTAACACTGCCACTGTCCTCAACCATAAACTGCTCTTCTGCAAGAGATATCTGGCAAGAAAACATCAATATCAAGGTGACCTTCTTATGTTGATGTTTTATGATAGATGTGAGGAAATAGGTTGTTGTTTTTTTTTCGTTTTTTTTATCAATGACAGCTAATTATCATCAAAGACTTTCTTACTTACTGATAAATAAAGGTGGGCAGGATAATAATATCTGATATTGAAACTAGGATGTGAATTCAACCCTTTCACAGCTAAGGACACAAAATTTTTCAAGATTTGTCTGTTTATATACCAGATAAATCAGATTTCAGTGAACTGACATATCCCAAATGCCTGAAATTCAACTTTTTGTCATCCGTTTTCTCGGAAACTGTTATGTATTACAACCCAGTTTGCATTTCATTCCATGATTAGTTTCCAGCCGCTCCATAAAATAGATCTAGAACCTACCAGGTATGAGATGGTGGCGTTCTCCAGATTGATACAAAACCTGGACAGGATCATCAACAGGGCAGGCGGAGTGGATATCTTGTCACCAGGGTTCTCACAGAACTCCTGGGGAGGGCGGGAGGGAGGGAGAAGAGCATGGAAGGGGAGGAAGGAGGGAGGGAGGGAGGTGGATGTGGGAGAATAGGGAGGGAGGGGGAGGAGGGAGAATAGGGAGGGAGGTGGAAGAGGGAGGGGAGGATGGAGGGAGGGAGAAGAGGATGGAGGGAAGGAGAAGAGGATGGAGGGAAGGAGGAGGGAGAAAGTATAGGGAGGGAGAGGGAAGGAGAATAGGGGGGGGGGAGGGGTAGGAAGGAAGGAGGGTTAGGGAAGTCAGAGAGAGGATGGAGGGAGGGGGAGGCAGGGAGAGGGAGGAGGAATTTATAAGAGGGACGGTGAGGGATGAAAGGAGGAAAGTAGAGGAGGGGGGAAGAGGGAAGGATGTAGGTAAGGGGAGGATGGAGGGATAGAGTAAGGGAAGAGAGGGGTGGTTAGGAGAAGAAGGAGGGGGAAGAGTTAGAAGAGGTTGTTAGGAGGGAGAAAAGCAGAGAGAGAGGGAAGATGGATTGGGAAGTGGAAAGAGGTAGGTTTGTTCTCAATTCCGTCCAATACTTATGTGATACAAACAGTTTTGGGATTCAATTCAATACACGGTATAGTTCTGAGCTGAAACATTATAGTGACATCTCATTGTTTTAAAGAAATGCAGTAGCAGTGACTTAGTACTATTAAATCAAATATTACTTTTTTACAAAACAGCCAATGCATTTAAAAAATCGATTGGACACACATTGTGGTGTCCTCAAGCAAGTTTAGCAAGACAAGCCCTATCATGGAATCCCCAGGGTATGAGGAAGGAAAAGAGGTAGACCTGCACCTAGAATGTTATGGAGAAGAGATGTTGCGGTAGATACAAAGAGATTGAGGAAGATTTGGTATGAAATTAATTAGAGACAGACGCTTCAGAGAGGGATCATAAGATCATGATTGTTGATGGCCTATGCTCTACAGGGACTGACAAAGGCTAAGAGAGAGAGAGATAGAGGGAGAGAGAGAGAGAGAGAGAGAGAGTGATAGAGAGAGAGATAGAGAGCTAAGGCAACTTACATTGCAGGTCTGGCATAGGTGTTTGATGAAAGCCACCACAAGTCCCTCTCGCACGTCCTGGGTAGAAAAAGGCCCTCGGAAATACGGCTTCATGGCAAAAGTTATGTCTGGAGATATGAAAGCCTACACCAAAAAAAGAAAAGAAAAAAATATCACAATTATCAATATTTATTCCTCATTTCATTCAATTTAATGTTACAAATATGTCAACAATTTGTGACATTTGCCTCTTTTGCCAGAGCTTGATTATTGCAATTTTGTGTTTTCTGACTCATCAAAATTGTTAGTCAGTCAAAGAACACATTGACTATAAATCTAAAAATAAATCCTGCATCTACTATTTGCAGAGGATGATGATGTGAACTCTCTTTTTTTTTTTTCCAAACAACACACAACTGTTTACATCTGACCAAAATCTTTAAAAAAAGAAGACCAGGAAAGCTTATAGAGCACGGAATAGATTACTGGAGGTCCTTGGAAAGCAGAAATGAAGGAAAAAAGGCCCCATAAATTGCAAAGGCAGAGAAGCAGATTGCCAAGAGGATAGGCTTTCAGGCTTGTGTTGTTGGGTGCCATTGCAGGGTCCACGGTTCGATCTTGCTCAAGAAACTATTCTGTTTTTTCATTTTTCTGCTTTCTTTGGCTTGGTCTCATATTTTCACTACTTTATTAACACTTCAAATTGAACTAATTTCTTATGATTTCCAGTGCTTTCTCCTCACCTAACTATTATGAGGCAGTTTGGTTTAATAACCGGGAATTGAAAGGCCCTTTCTTCATAAGCACTTTTCTCACCTGCAGATTGCCGAGGACGGATTTGACCTGTTCGATGAGGGAGCTCTGCATATTTCCCAGCAGGTCTGACAGTCTCGAGTTGCTGTCTTGCTTTCCCAGAAGCCTTGGGGCAGCTAACTTCTGGCGTATGTCCGTCAAACAATCTATTAGTTTTTTCATACAGCAAAAAAGGAAAAAAAAAAAACAAGATTAAAAAATGAATTTTAACAAAATATGGATGTCTTTCCGGATGAATCAACTTCAAAACTATATATGTTCAAATTGGATTCAATATCTAATTATATTGTTAAAGGAGAGGATGTGCAAGGAAATAATGGTTATAAACATGAGGAACTACGATCAAAATTTCTCTGAGGGAATAATAAGACCTTAAAAAGTATCAACAAAGATGAAAGATTAAGGCTCCTCACATTTGAGCATCTCCCAGGCTTAATCAACAACCTCCCCACAAAAAAAATTAAAAAGAGAGAAATAATAAATATCTAGGCTCTCCCTACAATGATGATATCGATTTAGCAACATTTTAAATTCAGACCAAGGAAATCACTGGATAGGAAGCAGTGGCGCGAGCTGGTTTACAAACCCACGTATATTTTTAGAAGTCGGGCAAAACTATACTGTCGGTCACTATTTCCTTCTTATTTAACAATATCGACCGGTGAACAGAAAAAGCTTTTGAGCGCTAGCGAAAGTGTTTTTCTTAAAAGCCTTACACCGAAAAGTATAAAAGGTAAACTGATTAAGAAAGAAGGAAAGATAAATTCAGACCTCAAGGTGAATGTTGTCATTGTCATTATTTGATAAAATTAATAAAAATAAAAAATTTAAAAATCTGGATATTTGTACCAGCAAAATGTTGCTTCAAGGACTGCATGTAGTGAGACACTCTGTCTCTGGCTCCTGTGGAGACAATCTCAGTGCCTGCCCTGAAAAGAGAGAGAAAGTATTCTTTGAAGGGCAAGATAGCCTATATTGACAGGCAGACATACAGACAGAAAAGGAAAGACATACTATCAGAAACACAGACAGACAAACACAGACACACAGGCACCTGCCCTGAAAAGGTAGAGAAAGTATTCTCTGAAGGGCAAGAGATCTTATATTGACAGGCAGACACATGGACAGAAGAGGAAAGACACACTGTCAGAAACACAGACAGTTGATTACACACACAGAGACAAACAAAAAAACGGAAAAACATGTCTATAAAAAAAAAACAGTCCATGATTGCATAATTTTATATTGTATTGAATTAGTGCAATTACCTTGAGAAGTCGGTGTCGGGTAACAATTTATTCATTGCCTGAAGCCTTCGATGAAACCGGTCAAGGGCACGCACAAGGATTGTGTTATCCCCAGTTTCTTTCTAATACAATGACAAACATAAATATAAATATAAAACATATAAATAACGAAGGATTTATACCATGGCTACAACTGAAAATATCCCCTAGCCCTGAAAAAAAAGTAGACAACTACTATAAGGTCTGGGTCAAAACACAGCCCAAAAAGTCTTGTGAAGAAAAATCTGTACCCCGCCCGGAATTCCGGGATATCCTTGAAGAGTGGCACCCATGATTTATACCAACGAAAAGCCTTTACTGATAAATCTCTAGATGAAGCCATCGTGTAGTAAGGCTATAATTACCAATACTGGACACAACGAGCATCAGACCTACAAAAGAGTAAACAAAATCTTCCTCCAAGAATAAAGAGCTACGGCAATCTCACCTCTAGCTGTACTCGTTGTCTCACAAAGTTGAAATAGATCTGGATGAGTTCGTTCACAAATATGACCAACTTCCTTAAGGCTATGGTATCCAGTTTCTCACTGAAATTTAGTTAAACACAAAGGAGCATTTCAAATACAGAAAGACAAAGAAACATATAAATGTGAAAACCTAATGTCGTTCAACTCATATTCCTAATATGAGTCCCAGCTCTATTTGCTTGACAATGCACATCCTTGGATTTATAATGCATAAGATGGATATGAGGTACGTGTTAGGCGGGTGTACAGCTTACAGAACAGTGACATGACCACTGTGAAAGCCAGGGGGTGGGGGGGGGGGGGGGGGGCACGGGGACCT